>MU832964.1:0-63581 GCA_029204225.1 Diphasiastrum complanatum | reverse complement strand
ATCATCATATCCTAGGAATATACACTTGATAGCTTTTACATCAAGTTTATGTCTCTCTTCCTTAGGAATGTGTACAAAGGCCTTACATTCAAAGATTCGCAAGTGGTTCACCTTTGGCTTCTTCTTCGTGAATGCTTCCTCAGGTGTTATTTTTGGTATGGCAATGGTAGGACTTCTATTTTGAATATAGACTACCATATTGCATGCTTTCAGACCAAAAATCTTTTGGTAGTTTCATCTCAGCTAGCATAAATCTGGGCACTTTCCACAATCATATGATTCTTGCACTCAACTACACCATTGAGAGCAGGCGTATGAGCTTGCGTAAATTGTCTTTTAATCCCACATTGATCATAAAGATCATTGAAGTCATTAGACTCACCTCCACTATCTGATCTTAGAACTTTGATCTTCCTACTTGTCTGATTTTCGACCAATGCTTTGAAGCTCTTGAAATTGTGAAATGCATCTGATTTCTTCTTCAAGAAGTAGATCCACGTCTTACGTGACATATCATCAATAAAGGTCATGAAATAGAAGGCTTTACCTAAGGACATGGTCCTCATAGGCCCGCATAAATCTATGTGAATTAAATCCAGGATGTTCTTTGTTGTTGCAACACCACCTTTATTGAACTTCTCTCGATGTTGCTTCCCATATACACATGATTCGCACATCAATTTTAAGTGGTCTTCTATAGTAGGCAATCATATTACCATCTCCAATTTTCTCATCAAACTGAGGCTTCCCAAGTTTAAGTGACCAAGCCTCTTATGCCACAACTCAGTTTGTGATGGAATGGATGACACAAGTCCATGTTGCCCCCTTGATTGTAGCATTCAACCTATACTTTGTATTGGGCTCCCTTACTCCATCCGCAATAACTTTGAACTTTTGGTGCACATCCTTCACAAAGCAACAATCATGGGCAAATTCTACTTTCAACTTTTGATCAGTAATGACTCCAACAAAAGATTTTTCTTCAAACCTGGTACATAAAGTACCTCCTGATCATCCTGCTTATGCCATCAGGTAGTTGGATTCAAACGGTGCCTATCCCCTTGATCTTGCACACCTCACCATTTGCTTGTGAAATGGATGTTCCATTATCCAACACTTTCAAGCTACTGAACAAATTCTTGTTACCTATCATGTGTCTTGTGGCTCCCGAGTCAATATACCACGCTTGATCATCTTGATTAGATGACAATGCATATATGAAGATGCTAGAGTCCTCAATCTCACCCTCATCGACAAGGTTACCTGCTTGTTTTGGTTTTCCCTTGCCTTGTTCTGCCATGAATTTGAGACATTCACTCTTCCAATGGCCCTTCTTACCACAACGGAAGCACTTGCCTTTCTCTTTGGTCTTACTGGAAGATCCCTCATCCTCCTGAGACTTGGCAAATTGCTGCTTAGACTTCTTCTTACCCTTGACCTTGCCTTGTTTTTGGCGTGTTGCAAGTGCTTGATCGTCAGTATTTTGACGTCTAGCTTGGCACCATTTCTCGCCGTTGCTCTTCCTGCATCAAGATTCCTGTGAGCTCGTCAAAGGTTGGCAATCTTTTCCTTGATGTTTTTCCACTCACAAACATCTGATAGGGTTCTGCAATGTTGCGCAATGCATTGTGCACCAGCTCCATATCACGTATGTGCTCACCAATAGAATGTAGTTCATCCCTCATTGTCTTGATTCTGGTCATGTACGTTTGAATGTGCTCTCCTTGTTCCATTCGGGCACTATTCAGCTTTGACTTCAGAAACATGATTCTTGACGGATTTGACATCTCGAACTGCTCCTTTAGCACATCCCATGCCTGTCTGGGTGTAACAACATCACAAATGTGGGTAACGATGTAATCCTTCACTGACAAGTTAATGAAGGTCAAAGCTTTCCTCATCTTTTTGTCGAACACTTTGATATCCGCTTCATTTGACGGCCTTCTCTCATCACCTGTGACGACTTCCCACACATCTTTCTCCATGATATGTTTTTCATTTTAAATTTCCACACTGCATAGTTGGAAATCCCGTCCAATTTGCTACTTTCACTCAAAATGGACTCTCCCATGTTTGTCATCGCAAAACTGCTTGAAACTTCTACTGTAGGCCAAAAACAGTATGTCGAGGCCAACAATGATGTCAAAAGTTAAAAATAATGACCTGCACTTTCTCCCTTACCAGGTCACTCGCCGCTTTTCCACCATTTTGAAAGCCAAATCGGCGTCGCCTTCTGAAATGCACTCAATCATCAACTCCCAACTACGTGCCCAGTGGAATGGTAAAATCACTTTTGGCGCACTCCAAACACTTTCTTTGCTGCAATCACTCTGTTTTGTTGTACCGTACTTGTAGGTACAGTCCGGGTGCCCTTCGTTTGGAGGTTATAACCTTTCGTTTGGGTCAAAACGGATAAAAGATCCAAAAATAGGGACTTTTCTAGTTTTTGAACTGTTTCTTTAGCTTGAAGAAACTTCACCTTTCACTTGTCCCAACTCCAATTTCAGCTTGAAAATTTTTAGTGAAGTTGAATGGTCAAATGTCCTTCAGCCCCTTCTATTGAAATTTCCCATGGATTTAAGGAGATCTAATGGCTTATCAAGATCTAATGGCCCACATTGCTCGCGATCCCCATCGTGTATTCATCTTCCTCACAATCTGATGGAGGATATTCTTTTGGCGCGATGATGCACTGCCCTCCAGCCACTACACCCCTTCGTGCACCGGGCACCCACTCAGGTGAGGGCACGCGACTACCCGTGACCTGTCTATAGGCTTTTCTCCTACAAGCTTTCCTCTTCCTTGCTTGAAGCTATGGTGGCCAGGGTTTATCTACACCTGTAAATTGCGATCCAGCGCTCCACACTGTCTGTGGCTATCCACGACCATTTGCCTACTAATTAATCTTTCCAGGACGGCCTCCTACAAGTTTTACAGCTCCAAAAACCATTCAGGACAAAGAGATAACTGCAATTTTATGCTTCCAGACCCCAAACCAGGATTTTTCTCAGAAAATTGATCTTGGCTTCATGTTCACAGTTCTTTGACATGCCAATTCTCTTTCTCTGAGGTCGCCCTACTGCTAGGAGTCTGATGCTTCAATCCGTTTGTCAAACGGTGTCCGATTGAATGCACACTGATTGCAAACACCAAATAGCCTACTTCAGAATTTCAGAATTTTGTTTGCTGAGGTTCTGATTCAGCCGACAACCCTTGTCTCTGAATCCTCACACAGTCTCAAGCTAACCAAGCTTCTGTGTGCTAAACTCTCTGCACCAGTGTTTCTCCTTCCGTCTTCAACCCGCCGTAAACCTTGAACTCTTAGAAGACAATTCTCCCGAAGCTCTCTTCAACGACGATGTTGTATTGTGTACACTCCCTGTACGGCTATGATACCAACTTAGAATTTGCTTTGCACAGGAACACAGATCATGCTACACAGTAATACAGACAATTGTATTATCGTATATGATTGATTTATTGTAGGCACAACAAGCTCACATAGCAACTATATTTCTCAAAACGAAATTACATTGTACATATAGTTGTTCACTCAGGCAACCCATGCATGACCCAGGTTGCCGTTGGCGGGACGCGTGTCCCATCGACTTGCCTCGTGGCAAGGCCAACTGATCCTTATCAACTGATAGGACCCACAGTACAGTAACACAATGATTCTACTTTAATTCTAACTAATACAAGACACGAGAATGGAACTAGAACAAGATAACAACACTCCAACTCACGAACTCTTTTCCAACACTCCAAAAGGCTCTCAACCAACATGACTTCCAACTCAAATGAATTCTAACTAAGTCTCAACAAATATAATGACACTCTCAATCAACATGGCATTCAACTATCACATCATACTCATCAACTCCCACTCTCAAATCACTATCAACTCACTATCACATTATTATCCAACTATATCTTAACACAAAGAGTGGCTTCCTTTAATAGTAAAACCCAAGTGTCCCCTTTCAAAATGAGGCTTTGCCAATTTTCATGTGCTTCGAGCCCTTTTGTCTATTTGTCCAACACCCATTGGCAATTACATCAAGTGGTCTCCTTGAGGGTGTAGGGGTTGGTGCCATTTAAGGCCCCCTTCCAAAACTAGCCAAGATGCCCTCTTAGTCAAAAGCTAGAGAAAATATCTTTTAGGCTCTCTAGGTCCTAAAGTCTCGTTTACATTTATTATCCAAAAGGTGGGTGAAGACTTTTGTCAAGCCCCTACTCCACCTAAGGTGCCCTCCATTTTTTGGTCCTTGGTCCTTTGTTTCTTTCAGCCCTTCATTTGATTTTTCTTTTCTTTGTAGTAGGTACGGCCCGCCGGCCCTTGGCTTTTGGTTTCTCGGAATTACTGACTGATTTGCGTATTTTGCCCATTTCCCGTAATTTGCCCAGTTTTACACGTTAGGGTTCTTGCAAGTTTTCAGTATTGCCCATAATTCACAGCTTGGGTTTTGCCCGATAAATATTTTTCTTTGATGGCTCTTTGACTGAAGTTGACTTTTTCGGCATTCATGACTAGGGCTCTCACGATAGCACGGTTTTCATAAAAATGCACTAGGCAACCATATATTAGTAAAACCAACTCTATACATAGTAAGATTTTAGCACGGCTATGCTGGCTATTTTTACAACTGGGCAAAAAGTCGTAAAACTTTATCACATGCCATTTCTAAGGCCACAAACTTTTCTCTAGTCTCACTTAGGACGGGCTGGGACCCAATTCTAGGTGGACCAACATTTTTGGCTTGGTCTTTACAAAAATTGACCACAAAATATTTTTTGACGATTTTTTTGAAAGTCAATTTCTTTCTTTTACACTGTGTCGAGCCACTTTAGGACGGGCTGGGACCCAGTTCTAAGGCAAATTTGTGCCAATTTTTTTCTAATAATCGAGTTTTACATGCCGGTTTTTTCAGGTTTTGCGAACTTGAGCTTCAATATTAGCCCGATTTTTCGTGCGAAAATATCGGCTAATACAAACCTAATGAATCCAGTCTTCTTGAGTCCATAACAAACCTCAATAAGCACACCAATAAGATCTCCCTTGCCTTGAAGAAATTGCCTCTCAATTTGCTCCATGTAGTCTTCTCCAACCAACCTTTTGCCATCTTGATCATGAGTGATCAATTCACAATCATAGAATCTTTTGAGTTGATGAAGAGATGTGAGATCCATGCTTTGGATCTTCCCAAAAACCAATCTTCCATTGCTCTTTCCTTCATAAGACTCCATCTTAATGATTGCATCATAAGAAGTAGAAACCTCAAAGACATTAGAAGCCATGAGAAAAATGATTAGTACCTTCAACATAAGGATGATTGAAATACTCTTTTTTCAAACAAGAACTTCTACTCAATGTTTTAGGTAATGACTCATATGATAATGATTCTTCCTCAATATCATTCACAATGACATCATTCAAAGTACATCCTACTTTGAACTCTTCACATACTTCTCTTCTTCTTGACTTGTGACTATCTCCCTCACCAAGTCTCTTGATAGAACCATTTGATCTACCCTCTTTATGAAGACATGTGACTTCACTTGCTACAAAAATGACTTTCTTGGACTCATCACAAAAGAATGTAGAAGAACCATCTCCTTCATGCATGCACCTAGCAACATCTTTTTCCATATGATCAAAGTAATCATTAACAACAATCTTTTCCAAGGAAGAACCTTCACCACCATTGATGAAGTTAGCTCTTTCCTTACCTTTTGCATGCTTGCACTTGCCATGAAGAACCATTGAAACACCATCATTATCCTCAATACTAGCCAAGTTAGCACAAACATGAACATCTCCAAGAAGCATATTAGATATTGACCTAAATCTAGCATAAGCAGGCTTTTTAGACTTTGCATAAGATCCACCAATCTTATTGATGCTAAAAGGTAACTTTGGAAAGTTGAGACCAATCTCCTTTTCCATTTCATCTTTTTTGTCAGCCATAACAAAAACATCAAGCTTGAAAAGTCTACCTTGTCTATTGCCCCTAGCAACCAAGATTTCTTCCTTTGTAATGAAGCAAGCATCTCCACCAAACTTTACCATGTATCCTTTCTATATCATTTGACCAACACTTAGCAAATTCTTTGAAAGTGAAAGAATGTAAAGAACACCATCAAGTCTTGATTTCCTATTAGTAGAGAGACAAATAGGAATTGAACACACCCAAGGCTGATGATGGATCGTCCACCACAGATCACACCATTAATCACCCAAGGCAAGCCAAGGGGGATCATTATGATTCTCAAATAGATGTTGTACGATACTCCTTAGCAACAGTTTATTGTATGGCTGGGCATGCATGTCAACCAGATTCAGATACAGAACCCAGCACATCATCACCAAAAGGTTACACCCTCGACACGCCAATAACTTTTGGGGTGAACATGATCAATGTGGCATGGCTAGCAGCAGAGCTAATACTAGAGCAATTTGAGGGTGATTTAGTGCCCTGGCAACATGCCCTTTCCTATGATGAAGAAGTTGAGCTAACAGATGAACGAGTCCTGCAATACATGGATTCTGATTGATACGAAATGAGAAAAATACCAGCTCAGCCTCCACAAAAGGCGCCAATAGCTAAAGTTTCCAAGTTGGAACCACCCAAAGCACCTGCTAATAAGAAGAATTTGTCAAAATATTAAAAAAATCTATCTAATGTTGTAAGTAGAGGTCCTAAAAATGCCAAAGATGAATTAAGCTCTTTTGGCTTAGTAAAGACCCATCTTAGAATAAAATATTCAAGGTAGGTAGAAGTAGAAACTCGAGCTACCATAGGAATTGCCATTTGTACTTTGTATGTCACATTTAATGCATGAAAAGACTAGGTGGCACAATTAGACATATTGAGGTGGCTTCAATAAGTCTAGATAGCTTGAGAGGTGGATTCATAAATCCAATTCAACTCAAAGTAGGAGGAGAGTACATGGATCTATATATATGTGATGTACTCTCATTGAAAAGATGATGAAATTTGTGTATAATGCAAATTTGGAGACTAAGCTCTTTGTGCCCTCTCTCTCTACACGAGTTTTTTACTTTCATTTTCTCTCTCTAGCCGAGTTGAGGCATTTATTGTACTTAGTTTCATGTTTTGTTGACAAATCTTTGTTGTGTTGTCGGTGTAGTATAGGGGTTCGTCGCTGGGAGCGGCAACCTCGCCTTCACCTGCATAGCAAGAAGAGAGAGGGAGAGGAGAGAGGGGAGAAAGAGAGTGGAGAGAGGGAGAGAGAGAGAATGCCTAGGTTGAGAAAGGCTTTGGGGGCTCGAGCGCCTACCCAAAGCTATTCTATCCCAATGTAGGGAGAGAGGGAGAAGGGAGAGGAAGAAGAGAGAGAGAGAGAGAGAGAGAGAGAGAGAGAGAGAGAGAGAGAGAGAGAGAGAGAGAGAGAGAGAGAGAGAGAGAGAGAGAGAGAGAGAGAGAGAGAGAGAGAGAGAGAGAGAGAGAGAGAGAGAGAGAGAGATGGAGAAACCAAGAGAGTTTTATTAGAATGAGAATGGAAGATGATACAATACAAAGGAAATGACTCCCTCTTATAGATAGAGGTGCGTCTCCTTTACTCTCATTGGCCACTTCATTGGAGCAAAGATTCTAATCCAAGTCTTTCAAAGAAACACAACTTAAATCTAATGGTGCTAAGAAAGCACAAGGGCACTCACATGATTCATGTGAGTTTTAAGTTGGGCCCTTTTAGCTTTTTTATTTGCAACTTGACTTAGGGCCTCTAATGTCATTCTAGAGTTTTAACCCCTAGTCTCTTATTCCTAGGAATTACAACTTGCTACTTGTGCTCATTTGTGGCTGGGCTTATACACACAGGATGTCAGTGCCTTGCACTTATTATTCTAATGTACTGTGGCGAGGCCCACTAAGCAAGACTTGGCCAACAATATTTTAAGTGGTGGGACCCACTTATTTATTTGTATACATGAAATACCACAACAGGGTCCACGGCCCAAAGTAGTGCCGGTCCCTCGGCACTAGGCTGCAACTGTCGTGAAGAGGCATTATTGTCGGTTCGTTTATTGCTGGGACATGGGTGCTTCAGAAAAAACGTGGATAGAATTCGCTTACATAGAACCTGAGGCTTTATTGATTGTTGATCAGCAAGAACCTAGATTTGCCAGATTTTCAATAATACACATAAGGGTCTGGTGGCCATGTCAGATAACCTTGTTCATTGACAATTGGGTAGTTGAGGCATACACCGGTAACAAATTCCCCTTAGGATCTTCCACAAAATAGACTGGTAGGCTGTTATGGTCCTCCATTGAATTCGGTGACATGCAAGAGGATATAACCAAAACTTCTACCTTGCCACTGTTTGTTGAAGAAACTCGTTATTTAAATGGATCAATCTGACATCCACTCTTCTGGTGAGCTCCTGGTTGGCTTGATTATGCTTCTGACCGTTGAACCGCTGGATCTTGCAGTCGACAAGCCTGTTGCTCTGCATTTTGTCCTTTTAACAAGTGCGGATTCTTGATTGGACATCTGGTACTTGGATGATCTCCAAAACAAAAGGTACATTCGTCCTTTTCAAGAAACTTAATAGAGTGAGCATAAGCTTGCTAACAGCTTAAAGTGCAAGGTTCTAGGTCTTACTTCCTAAGGAAACTTAAAAAATCTTGAAAAAAGTGCATTTTTGGGAGCAAAATTTTAAGTTTTCCTGGGAACAAACCCTCCCAGACTAGTATGCACTTGTATCTTAGTCAGATTCACCCGCTCACGAAGCTGCAAGAGTTACTTTCCAAGGAAAATCAAAAAATCTTGAAAAAAGTACATTTTTTGGGGGTTTTATTGCAAAATTTTAAAATTCTCTGAGAACAGACCCTCGCAGAATGGTATGCGGTTGTATTACAGTCAGATTCACTTGCTAACCAAGCTGAAAGAGCTACTTCCCAAGGAAACTCAAAAAATCTTTAAAAAAATGCATTTTTTTGGGTTTTTTTTGCAAAATTTTAAGATTTTCTGGAAATAAACCCTCACAGACTGGCATGCACTTGTATTTTAGTCAGATTCATCTGCTCAGCAGGCTGCAAGAGCTAATTCCCAAGGAAACTCAAAAAATCTTGAAAAAAGTGCATTTTTTTGTGGTTTTTTGCAAAATTTTAAGATTTTCTGGGAACAAACCCTTGCAGACTGCTATGCAGCTGTATCTCAGTCAGATTTACCTGCTCACCAAGCTGCAAGAGTTACTTCCCAAGGAAACTCAAAAAATCTTGTAAAAAGTGCATTTTTTTGGGTTTTTTTTTGCAAAATTTTAAGATTTTCTGGGAACAAACACTTGCAGACTAATATGCACTTGTGTCTCAGTTAGGTTCAGCTGCTCACCAAGCTGCAAGAGTTACTCCCCTAGGAAACTCAAAAAATATTGAAAAAAAGTGCATTTTTTGGGATTTTTTTGCAAAGTTTTAAGATTTTCTGCGAACAAACCCTTGCAGACTGGTATACACTTGTATCTCAGTTACATTCACCTGCTCACCAAGCTGCAAGAGTTATTTCCCAAGGAAACTTAAAAAATCTTTAAAAAAATGCATTTTTTTGGGGTGTTTTTGCAAAATTTTAAGATTTTCTGGGAACAAACCCTTGCAGACTAGTATGCACTTTTATCTCAGTCAGATTCACTTGCTCACCAAGCTGAAAGAGTTACTTTCCAAGGAAACTCAAAAAATCTTGAAAAAAGTGCATTTTTTTGGGGGTTTTTTGCAAAATTTTAAGATTTTCTAGGAACAAACCCTCGCAGACTGGTATGCACTTGTATCTCAGTTAGATCCACTTGCTCACCAAGCTGCAAGAGTTACTTTCCTAGGAAACTCAAAAAATCTTTAAAAAACTGCATTTTTTTTGTGATTTTTTGGCCAAATTTGGAGATTTTCTGGGAACTAATCTTTGCAGGCTGGTATGTGCTTGTATCTGAGTCAGATCCACTTGCTTATCAAGCTCCGAGAGTTACTTCCCAAATAAACTCAAAAATTTACTGTCTGAGAAGGTTCTAGGCTTTTTGCTCTTGGGAACCTTCACAGGGGCACTTTTTTGGGGATCTAACTCTCGCAGACTTCTCTGTGTCCTTGTCTCAGTGAGATGGAACTTCAGAGAGCTCTGCGAAGATTACTTCCCAAGGAAACTCAAAAATTTGTTGTTTGAGAAGGTTCTAGGCCATTTTTTGCTCTTGGGAACCTTCATAGGGGCACTTTTTTTGGGATCTAACTCTCGCAGGCTTCTTTGTGTCCTTGTCTCAGTGAGATGGAACTTCAGAGAGCTCTGCGAAGGTTAGTTTTGAGTTTTAAAAAAAAAATTATTTTTACAAGGGATTTTTGAAGTTTTATGGGTTTTTCTCTGTTTTTTCAAAATCTATTGGGAAGTAACCTTCACAGGCTTCTATGCAGGTCTGGGACAATACCCTGGAGCTGCTGCCAGTCATGCGAAGGTTCATGCCCACTGGTTTTTGAGAAATAAAAATCTGATGAGATTTTGGCTCTCTTTTTCCCTCCAAAAACAGATTTTGAGCTTTTTTTCTGATTTTTATGGATTGTATGGATTAACGAAGGAATTGGGTGCTTGGATCTGATCCTCCCATCCCACAATCTCTCCCTACAGTGCAAACAAACAAAAAAATCACAAAAAAAATGGCAAAAACTAACACTACTCACACTATTCTACCCTTAAAATTCAATTTTTTGATGAAAAAGAATGATGAGAGAGAAGAAAGAGAGAGATAGAGGAAAAGAGAAAGTGAGTAAGAAAGCTATGCGGCGAAATGAGTGTGTGGCGCTCCCCGGCAACGGCGCCACTTGTGTCGTTGGTGTAGCATAGGGGTTCGTCGCTGGGAGCGGCAACCTCGCCTTCACCTGCATAGCAAGAAGAGAGAGGGAGAGGAGAGAGGGGAGAAAGAGAGTGGAGAGAGGGAGAGAGAAAACGCCTAGGTTGAGAAAGACTTCGGGGGCTCGAGCGCCTACCCAAAGCTATTCTATCCCAACGTAGGGAGAGAGGGAGAAGAGAGAGAGAGAGAGAGATGGAGATGGAGAAACCAAGAGAGTTTTATTAGAATGAGAATGGAAGATGATACAATACAAAGGAAATGACTCCCTCTTATAGATAGAGGTGAGCCTCCTTTACTCTCATTGGCCACTTCATTGGGGCAAGGATTTTAATCCAAGCCTCTCAAAGAAACACAACTTAAATCTAATGGTGCTAAGAAAACACAAGGACACTCACATGATTTATGTGAGTTTTAAGTTGGGTCCTTCTAGCTTTTTTATTTGCAACTTGACTTAGGGCCTCTAATGTCATTTTAGAGTTTTAAGCCCCTAGTCTCTTATTCCTAGGAATTACAACTTGCTACTTGTGCTCATTGGTGGCTGGGCTTATACACACAGGATGCCAGTGCCTTGCACTTATTATTCTACTGTACTGTGGCGGGGCCCACTAGGCAAGGCTTGGCCAACAGTATTTTAAGTGGTGGGACCCGTTTTTTATTTGTATACATGAAATACCCACAACAATCTTGTTTGTAACACAATAATATTTCTTGTATGATCAGCTTTCCTATTGTCAATCAATGCTAGTTTGATCTTTATGGTATTATTGGGCTTAAGTACATGTGTAGGGCGTCCCACACGTGTGAATTCAACATGGTATCAGAGCCTACCTAAGATTTACAAGCAAATCTAATCATAAAGTTTGCAAATTTGATCAGATTTCAAGCTAGGAATTGTCTAGATTCTACTTTCTAGCTAGTTTGCAGTTTTTTGGTGATTTAGAGCTTCAAACCACTTTGAATGGTCCAAATCAGGTACTGTACGGAATTTCAGGTGCAGGCACATGTGAAATCTGCCCATTTTTAGTTTGGTTGTTCTCTCTCCATCTCAGATCCAAATTTCATGCAAATTAGCCCACTAGAAAGCTAGAAATGTGTAGAATCTGATGCAATTTGAGTCATATAGTTGGATAAGCCAATCAAAAGTTATAAGCTTTTGAATAGTCGTAGGTAGGGCGTCTAGACCTATGGCAAATCTTAAGTACATATCATTTATTGCTTGAATGATTACAAAAATCATCCAGAAGTTGACCAATCTCATCTATATGTGATTTAGACAAAATTTATAGGTTCTAGGCAAATTGTTTCATACAAATAGGTTCTATTTGAGTCCATGTGACATTTTTGGAGTATTTCACACGTGTGAAATTCAGAGAACCATAACTTTTGCCATACTTCATCTTTTTTTATGATTCAAATTTTGTTTTAGAGATATTGTCAAGCTAATGAGATCTATCTCACAGTTTTTTGCTTTGTCTTACATAGGATTTGGTTTTCTGCCCTTGATTGGTTCCTATAGTGAGAAGATAAGCAATTTTTTTCATCCATCTTTTTTTATTTCCATTATTCTTTATGACTTCAATGGGTGTCTTTCTATTAGAAGCAAGTGAAAGATTGTCAACCTCCAATTACTCAATTTGGAAGGTTATGATGGAATCTATCTTAATACTACAAGATGTGATGGATATTGTACTTGGTATTGAAGAAAAACCACAAATTCCTCAAGAAATTCCAAAGTACAAAAAGAAAGCTAGGATGGCTCTGCATTATATTAAGATGAATGTCTCAAATGACATCTTAAGAGAAATTGGTGCCTGTACTAATGCCAAAGATGCTTGGGATACTCTCAAGTCCATCTATGAGGCAAAGAATACTTCTAGACTTCTAACACTAAGAAACCAAATTTTTCAAAGTGTACAGAGAAGTGATGAATGTTCTTCAGCTTATGTAATGAGAGTTAAAGACCTCCATAGAGAATTGTCATGCATAGGAGACTCCATCAACCAAAATGAACTTGTTCAATTCATACTTAATGGGTTAAAGGAGAAATATGACAACCTTGTTCAGAGTTATGCCATTAAGGAGGAGCTACCAAGTTTGGAAGCACTCCAAAGTGTGCTCATTTCTGAAAAATCAAGATGAGTATAAACTCTTGAAAATGGAAATACTGTCTCTCAACATTGATGGTAAAGACCTCTTTACCAAAGACAAGCATAATAAAAGAAGTAAGAATCAACACCAACCCTCTTCAAGCAAGAACAATCTTATTTCCAAGGAGAAAGGAGAAGAGGATGAGTCCTCTCAAGCTTTCACATCCAAGAAGAAGAAGAAAAACATCAAGTGTTTCTTTTGTGGCAAGAAGGGGCATTATACCACCAATTGCTTCAAGAAGAAGAGTCAATTCAAGCAAGCCAACATTTCCAATGAAGAGAAGGAAGATGCTCATGCAAGTGATGGAGAGGGATCTCTTATGGTCTCGAGTTTTTCTTTATCACCTTTTAAGAAGGATGGTTCGTGATATATCGACAGTGGAGCTTCCTCACATATGTGTAGCTCCAAGCATTCTTTTTCATCCATGTCACCTTATGAAGGAACCAAGAAGTTGATCTACACAGCAAATGATTATGAGTGTGCTATTGAAGGCATAGGGACCATTCCCTTAAAGCTTTCATCATCAAAAGTTCTTTCTCTGTCTAAAGTATTTTTTGTTCCTAAGTTAACAAAAAATCTTATTAGTGTTGGGCAATTGTTTGATAGTGGACTAGATGTGAATTTCAATGTTGATACATGTACAATCAAGAAGCATGATGAGATCCTTGCATTTGGGTCTAGATATGGTGGAATCTACAAGCTTGATCCCAAAGAGTATGTTAACTCTTGTGATGGTGCTTTTGCTTCTCATATATCTTTGGAAGAACTATGGCATAGAAGGTTGGGACATCCTAACTATAGTTCTATGGTGTCCATGGTCAAGAAAGCCAAAGCTATTGGCTTGCCTAATCTTATCTCCAAGAATTTCAAACCATGTGAGGCTTGTGCCATATCTAAGTCTCATAAGAAGCCTTTTTCAAAGTCATCTATCAAGACTACACATCCATTGGAGCTCATACACTCGGATGTGCACTTCTCATCTTCAAAGAGCAAGGGTGGTGCTACTTGCTTTGTAACTTTCATTGATGATTTCACTAGATTTACTTGGTTATATCTTCTAGTTTCAAAGTCTATGGTGTTTGACTATTTTCTAAAGTTCAAAGCTTTAGTTGAAAAGCAATTTTCATACAAAATCAAGATTCTTAGAAGTGATGGAGGTGGTGAGTACACTTCCAATAAATTTCATGATTATTGTGAGCTTGAAGGCATTAAAGGGGAGTTTTCTTGTGCATATACACCATCTCAAAATGGGATGGCTAAAAGAAAGAATAGAACATTGTGTGAATGTGCAATTGAGGTATCCTTGCCAAAAGACTTTTGGGGTGAGGCCATCAATTGTTCAAACTATCTTTGCAATCGACTCCCTCATGTTGCACTTGGAGGAAAGTCACCATATGAAACACTTTATTTGAAGAAACCTAAGGTTGATCACCTTAGAGTATTTGGATGCATATGCTTTGTCCATATTCCCTTGGAAACAAGAAAGAAGGATGATCCTTGTGCAAGCAAAGGAGTAATGGTTGGATCTTCATCCAACAAGAAAGCCTATCGAATCTACATGCTCTCTACTTCTAAAGTAATTGATAGTAGAGATTTAGTTTTTCATGAAGAAGAAAAGTCCAATCTTGGAGGGGCCGAGATCAAGCAACCTCAAAATCTATCACCTTTTGTTATTGAAGACAATCAACATATGGAGGAGTCGAGATTTGAAGATGGAAGTCCTCGGATTTTCACTCCTAGAAGATCCATGAGGGAGAGGTCCGAGCCTAAGAGGCTCACTTATGACGACAAAGGAAAACAAGTGGATCTTGATTCCACCTATGCTTATTTTGTTTCTCATGAGGAGCCCAAAGATGTCCAAGAAGCCCTCAATACCAAGGAGTGGTATGAGGCCATGAAGATTGAATATGATGCCTTGATCACCAACCACACATGGGAGCTAGTGGATCCACCACCTAACATGCATATCATTGGATGCAATTGGGTGTTCAAGATCAAGTACAATCATGATGGCTCCATCAACAAGTACAAGGCAAGATTATGTGCTAAAGGCTTTGCACAAATATATAGCCTGGACTATTAAGAAACCTTTGCTCCTGTAGCAAAGATGGTGACAATAAGAATCATAATCTCTCTTGCCTTATTTTTTAAGTGAAAATTGTATCAACTTGATGTCTCCAACGCTTTTTTGAATGGCTATCTTGAGGAGGAGATATACATGGAACCTCAAGGATTTATCAAGGATAAATCTAAGGTGTGTTTGCTATTTAGAAGTCCTTATGGCTTGAAGCAAGCACCTAGATCATGGTATTCAAGACTCAACAACTTTCTACTTTCATTAGGATTTGTGCTTAGTGACTATGATCTTTCTATGTACTTAAAGTTTGATGGTAGTAATATTGTCATTCTTCTAATCTATGTAGATGACATTATTCTTAGTGGAAGTTTTTTTATGCTAGTTCAAGAAACTAAGGATGCATTAGGAAGAGAATTTAAAATGCAAGATCTAGGAGAGATCCATTACATTTTAGGCCTTGAGATTGATTTTCATGAAGAATATGCTTTTATTTGTCAATCTAGATATGTCTTTTCTATGTTAAGAAAATTCAATATGCAAAATTGTAAAGGCATAGATACTCCCATGGAGCAACATGTAAAAGACCCTATTAAAGGTGATGAAAGATCCTTTGAAGACATCACACTTTATAGGAATCTTATAGGCTCCTTAATTTGGCTTACTATCACTAGACCCGATTTGAGCTATTGTGTGCACAAATTGAATCAATTTATGCAAGATCCTAAGATCCAACATTGGAAGATGGCCAAGAGAGTTCTAAGATATGTATCTTCTACTCAAGATTATGGTTTGTTGTACAAGAATGAATATCTAACCATTGTTGGCTATTCGGATTCCAATTTTGCAAGTGATAAGATGGATCGAAAGTCCATTAATGCATATACTATCTTTCTTGGAGGCAATCTTGTGTCTTGGCTTTCAAAGAAGCAAGATACCATATCTCTATCTTCTTGTGAGGCTGAGTACAAAGCACTCACTACAACAACTAAAGAGGTGCTTTGGATCAAGAGGTTAATCATGGAGCTAAAGTGTATCAAAGAGGATGATCTTCCGTTGATCAAATGTGACAACATATCAGCTCAAGCTCTTGCAAACAATCCTATTTTTCATACAAGAAACAAGTATATAGAAGTGGCACACCATTTTGTAAGGGAAAAGCTCATTGGAGGTGAAATCAACTTGGAACATGTCGACACATCTTCATGTATTGCTGATCTTCTCACAAAGCCACTTTGCAAAAGTGCCTTCTCAAAGCATAGATCTAATCTTGGTCTTATCTCAAGATCGATGCTTAATCCACATTAGATACATTTTTAGGATGAGTGTCAAAATATTGGAAAAATCTATCTAATGTTGTAAGTAGGGGTCCTAAAAATGCCAAAGATGAATTAAGCTCTTTTGGCTTAGTAAAGACTCATCTTAGAATAAAATATTCAAGGTAGGTAGAAGTAGAAACTCGAGCTACCATAGGAATTGTCATTTGTACTTTGCATGCCACATTTAATGCATGAAAAGGCTAGGTGGCACAATTAGACATATTGAGGTGGCTTGAATAAGTCTAGATAGCTTGAGAGTGGATTCATAGCTCCAATTCAACTCAAAGTAGGAGGAGAGTCCATGGATCTATATATATGTGATGTACTCTCATTGAGAAGATGATGAAATTTGTGTATAGTGCAAATTTGGAGACTAAGCTCTTTGTGCCCTCTCTCTCTACACGAGTTTTGTACTTTCATTTTCTTTCTCTAGCCGAGTTGAGGCTTTTATTGTACTTAGTTTCATGTTTTGTTGACAGATCTTGCTTGTAACACAATAATATTTCTTGTATGATCAGCTTTCCTATTGTCAATCAATGCTAGTCTGATCTTTATGGTATTATTGGGCTTAGGAGATCAAAAGTACATGTGTAGGGCGTCCCACACGTGTGAATTCAACAGAATCAACTGAAGCAACGATACAGCTAGGTGATCTGATGGAGTGATCTACCAGAAGAAGCAATAGCTATGATGGATATAGATATTTGTAATCATGAAATGAATATCAAACCAGTTCCTAAGAAAGAGGACAATGAGGTATACCATTATGTTGATAAAAGAGACAAAAGAAAAGTATTGGAATCCTTGAAATTTATCAACTGGAATCAGACATAGCATCATCATCCTCTCAGATGATTGAAAACCCAAAGATTATGAGTTGGACTAAGATCAATATGTTGAACAAAGCAACAAGAAATGTATAATGATTCAAATTCAGAATTATACAAATTTGTTTTTGATCAAAGTTCAATTGTCTATCTGATTATCTAAATTGTCTATTTCATTCGTGCATATATTTCCTATTTCTGCGCACACATCATCCGCACGCATAATTCAACCATAATAGAACTGCTCTATTAGTGCATAGACCAGATTTAGACATGATTGAAAATGCTGACATTAGTTTGATTTATTCAAATTTCAATTGTATTCTCTGAGGAAAAATTTGCAGAACTTTTCCTATAGTGGTATCAGAGCGTATATAGCTGATGCAGTGGTATCAGAGCGAATACAATGATATACAATGAAATCAGACAGCCTTACCAAATCGAAAGATTAGAAGATGTTTTCGATCAGCAGCATTCAATCTAAGATCAGTACGATCTTGGATGTAGAAGGTTTGAACTATTTAGTCTGGAAATTAAAAACTTCACTCATACTGAAGGACGAAGGTCTTTGGCAATGGGTAGAACCAACAGAAGAGAAGACAATTACTCCTGGCAAGGAACTTCGTGAATGGAGGGAGAAAAATGACAAAGCTATAGCAATTATTGCATCCTCAGTAGATGACAACATAATGTTAGATCTTTCATCGACTTCGAATGCGAAAGAATTGTGGGAAGAATTACGACCCAAGAATGAGACTCAATCTTGTAATCAAGTCATGTTCTTGGAAGACCAATTGACATACCTACAATGGGACGGCAAAGATCTGACCGCATTCGTTTGAAAGTTAAAAGATCTGTTTATTTCTTTGCAGAATTCCGGCACCGAAAATGCAATTTCAAAGGAAAAACAACTTAGTTATTTTTTTCAAGCCCTAACCAGGTCATTCCACACAACTCGAACTTTACTAACAAAAGATTTGATTATGACACTTCCGAAAGCAATAGATGGAGTTAAAGAGGAAGTAGAAGCACACGAACACTATGACGATAATGGTGATTCCGAAAAAGCTCTATTTACTCAGAAGAATAAATCTTCGAAGATGTCTAAGTCTAAGAGGGAGTTGTTCAATAAAAATGGAAATCGTTTAGACGAATCTAAGACAAATGATCGACAATCTAGAAAACAACAGAATGATTTTGGTGAAAAGAAGATCTGCAACAGATGCAAAAGATCAGGTCATACAGAAGACAAGTGTTGGTTAAATCCAAAGATTGAATGTGTTCATTGTCATAAACGAGATCATGCAATTGTTATCAAAATCCCAGGAATAAGGAGTAGAATTGAAGCGAACCTTCATATTCAAATTTTGTCGAAGACAAAGCAGAATGCTCCAGAGCAACGGAAGAGAAGACGACACGAAACTCAGCAGCATATGTTTCTGCTGATCTATGTTGCTCATCAAATTTGCAAATTCGAGAAGTAGTACTTGATTTGGGAGCCACCTCACATTTGTTTTCTCGAAACAAATTCTGTCTGAGTATAAGAAGACGAATTATTTGAGATTTATTATACTTGGAGACGGTTCTAAACATACAGTTGATGGAACTGGTGTACTCTAGCTAGACACAAATCAGGGTGAAAAAGAAACTGGAGGAAGTTTTCTATGTTTCTACTTGTGCCTCAATCTCTCTCTAGGACCTAACATGCCATACATCGGTACTTCGCATCTAATCATTACTATCTTGATGGGGCTAAAGATACACCACCGTCAAAGAATTATATCCATGCTCAAGATAGAGCGGTTGGATGAAATCCTTCGAGCGCCAGAGCCTGCATCCTACCAATAGTGGATTTTGCAAGGACGCGAGATGTCATAGTTTTAGTATTGTTCTAGGAGAATCAGTCTTGATAGTAGTGTGAGAGGATGACCGTAGTATTATACCAAGACCAAGTTTACTGAAGCTGAACTTACCCTCTTTCAATCATACTTCTGGAAGTCTGAAAACTATCATTGGCTAGAAGAGCACGGAGCGATCGAGTGAGCTACCAGGGTTGGAAGCGGCTGTCCTTGGTTCCTACCATAAGGGCATTGTGGCCCCTTCCCCTTTTAGGGCTTTCTGACAAAACCAACCCCTCGTCCAAAAAACTCCTAACATTGGTGCGTCTGTCGGGAGGAATTTGATAATGGACTATTGTTTGAAGGGTGATTATCTATACATAGCGATGTGAACTGTATGGATTAGCCATTTGCAGGTTGTTTACATTAGTTGATCGGCCAAACGCTTAACATTGGTGCGTCTGCCGGGAGGCAAAATATTTTCAGAAAATGTTGTTTGAAAGAGTAGCTATTCATATCAATGGTCTACAAAGAACTAGTAGTCATACTACCAATGGTCTACAAATTTCATACGTCTCAGATTGCATGTGTTGTGAACAATTCTATTGTTAGACCATCAGCCGCAAGATATCATGGTTGTGCACACTACTAGTGCACACGTTGTTTTCTAAAAATCAATATCAAGTATCACAAGTCGAAGTGGTTAGCATCACACAGTGAAGTGTGCTGATCCCACACCTATCACATACAAGTTAGGGCCTTGTCAACCATGAGTTCCCAATTCAACTCTAACTGCACATGATCCGGTTTCGCCAAGGCCATTCTACTTCCAACAGTTTGGAATACAGTTTGGACTAAAGATTGAATACAGTTTTCACCAATAGGGAGTTTAGACAGTGATGTCAAGCACTACTAGAGATCGTTCATAGAGTGACAGGATAGGTTAGACAATGGGGTTTTTCGTAAAACCTAGGGTAAAGGTGAAAACCAGAGCCCTGAGTTAAAAATCATTACCCTATGACCCACCAACCCTAGCATCCCGCAGAGATGGCACATGGTACAAAGAACCAAGAAAAATTTGTGCGTGGGTACGGTTGGATTAGAATCGAACAGAAAAATGACCATGTAGAGTTGGTTAGGTCATATGCAGTATTAGTAGACGAAGGGTGGATGATCTATGGGATAACTTGGGAAAATCACAAAACGCATGTGCAACGACAGTTGATTGCTATCCGAAAGTGAGAAGAATATTTCACAGAAGTCATTAGTGTCACCCTAGACAAGACATCATAGGTATACTAAGGAAACCTAGGTCTTAGGGAACACCACACGAAGAGACTTCAAATCCCCAAAGAGAGTGTCTAGGGCTTAGAAGAAGCAGTCGTGGGTCCCTTATCCCACCAGCCAATCATGAGTTTCACCAATCTGTAATGGACTTGGACAATACATTGGAAGTCATAGAAGAATTACCGGAACTTAAGCCAACCGATGCTATAGAACCACCGTTAGAGGACGTAACACTCGCTGCTACAGAAGCTGTTGCCAACACAATGGCAAGACGCTTGACTAAACCAATTGTAGTACTCCCGGAGACAGAAGGACTGTCCAAACTTAGTGGATCCACTCCTGAGTTTCATGGAGCACTTTATGAAAGTGCCGAAGAGCATATTGATACTTTTTGAACCACCTGCTTTACTAGTGCCATCACAAACCCACATCATGAAATGATGTTTTTTGCCACCACTTTGTCTGGAGCGGCTAGGCACTGGTATCATAGTCTACAAAGAGGCTCAATTCACACCATCAAGGAGTTTCATAGACTGTTTTTAATTGAGTATGCCCCCTGCTGATGGCCTATTGTTCACACTGACTTCCCTCCAGCAAGAGAATAATGAAACCATCCGACAATATTGGCATCGTTTGACAAAGTTGTCATGCCAAGTGGAACCGACTGTGTCACTACCACCCCTATTACTACTGACCTTCTTTCTGCGAGGGCTCAAGAATGACATACAAATGTCAGAGTAACCCCCAGTTTGAGAAAACATTTTGTTTCTAATGCCAAAGCTTTGCTAGCTTTCAATTTTGAACCTTTGACAAAAGACGACACGACACGACATGAAATTAGTCATGCCCCATGAACAGCCAAGAAGATCAGCCAAGTACCATGGGATACAGATATCTGATCTGATATCATGACATCATTAAAAGTGTTCTAGATCGTAATCTGTCACTCTTGTAATTTGTGAATTAGTTGTAGATGTTTAATCTTTCTAGTCTGTAAGTTACAAGATGTGACACGAATTTGTTTGCAAACTACATACTTTATGGTTGATGCATGATAATGCAATAAGTCTAATGCTAGTAAGCAAGACAAGAATCAGAAGACGAAAAATATAGAATACAAGTTCATCTGCGTGCGAGACAATTTCTGTAATAGGATCTGTAGATCCAGAAGTCCGCTAGTAAGCGAAACACAAATTTGTGAGAGAACTGTATTTCTCTCACGCCAATGCACTGTGTGGATCTGTCGCACAGTGCTTGAAGAATCAGAAAATCAATAGATGATATTATAGCTGTTGTGCACATTATTAATCTGTATGATTGTATGATCTTGAATGTAAATTTGTCTGTTACTATTCATGTGTTTGATTCACATGTCTATTCAATTCCGCACCTTGATCTGATATTGTTGAATGCTACATTAATTTGTTAACATAGATCAGCACTGTCTGACTACTCTCTGAAGGATTGTAGAAGTGATATAGCTGGCAGTGACCAGCGATCACATCTGAATTTCTGAAAAACTGATTTCATTCGCGAAACCTTTCGCTTTGTGTTTATCCTCGTTTCGCTTCGCGATCACTTGGCCATAAGGATAAATCAATTTCAGAGGCTCACTTAGGTTTCGTTTCATTTCGTCTCGTCTCGTTACAGAACTTGATTGATCTTGTCGCGAATTCTTTCGCTTCGTTTCATTTCGTTTCGTGATCTGTGCTTCCAGCATGAATCAGTGCTCATTTAAGTTTCGCTTCGCTTCGTTTCATTTCGTTTTCGTTTAGAATTCGTCTCGTTTTTTTTGGTTGTGTTACAGAGCCTACATGATCCAACTCGAATAGAAATTATTCGATTTCACAAATAGTTTTGCGAATTGTTCATGATTTAATTTTATCAGTTTGTCACCAGAGTTTTGGCTAGAATTTGCATTTTCTGAGTGCCTTTCATTCATTTAACATCAGTGGTATCAGAGCCCACCTTGTCATAGTCTAACATAGCCGAAAAGCAATCAGAGCAAAGGGGTTAAACCATTCAAACAATCAACCATCATTTTGAATTTAGAAGCAATGGCTTCAATCATCAGCATACAATCCAAGATCTGTATAGTTCTAGATTCTTCATGATCCAACTTTCTAGCATGGAAAGTGAAGACCTCGCTGATACTAAAGGGTGAAGGTTTGTTCCCCTGGGTAGATGGCATTGAGGAGATGCCTACAACATCAGGCAAAGAGCTTCGCAAATGGAGGGAGAAAAATGACAAGGCAGTAGCCTTGCTATTGTCATTCATTGAGGATAGTCTCTCACTCTCCAAGGCAAAGGAGATGTGGGATACGCTGGTCACAAGATTTCAAAAGAAATTGTGAAGTCAAACAATGATGTCGGAAGATCAACTGACGAACCTGCAATGGGATGGCAAAGATCTCACTTGTGTAAGGAAGATGAAGGATATATTCCTATCACTATACAATTTTGGAGCAGAAAATGCAGTGTCAGCTGAGAAGCAGCTCACTTATCTGTTGAGAGCCTTACCTAGATCTTTCCAGACTGCTCACAAACAATGACCCTCAAAAAGGCAATTGTCGAGATTTGAGAGGAAGTTGAGTCTAGAGAGCACCTTGATCACAAGGATGCTTCTGACCAAGCCCTCTACAACAATAAAGAAAAGACAAAAAAACAATTCAAGCCTAAGAGGGAGTCAAATCAAAGGCATGATCATGATCAGCAAGCAGAGGAAATCAGTAAAGGCAAGTGGAAGAACAAAGGGAGGTCGAAACAACAAGGTGGAGAAAAGAAGACTTGCGTGAGATGCAGACGAGAAGGGCACACAGTCGATACGTGCTGGCTCAATCCGAAAATTGAGTGTATCCACTGCCACAAGAAAGGTCATGCAGCCGTGGATTGCCACCTGAACCCAAGGAACAAATCAGCATAGAACAGATAGGAGAACAACAATAGTTCGTCCTATGTCGAGGAGCCTGAAAGCTCAAAAATGGGCGAAGAGAGATCGAACATAATGTGTGCAGTATCAACACCTGATACACAAGAGGTGATCCTAGGTTCAGGAGCTACCTCACACTTCATCACATCAAGACGAATTATGTCTGATTTATGAAGTGCTGATCTTTCAAGTATTGGAGATGGATCCAAACTTCAAGTGAACAGTATTGGTTCACTATGGCTCAACACGAATGGCAGAGACAGACAACTCGAAGACGTTTTGTTCGTGCCTACACTACAATAGGACTTGCTTTATGTGGCAAGGATAACTGATGCAGGGATGCGTGTGACGTTTTCTGATGAAGCATGCAATATTGTTGATGCTAGTACCAGTACCATGATCACTCAAGATAGAAGAAAAGTTAATCTATATCACCTGAAGGTATGCCTGTCTGTAGATCAAGTGCATCAGACTCATGATGATTCGCCAGACACTCTATGGCACAAGAGACTGTGCCATATGAGTTCGATGGCACTTTATCAAGCAAGCCATCATGGAGCAATAACAAGGGTCAGCATCTCGAATGCAAACAATTCGACCACCTGTGATGCATGTATGAAGGGTAAGATGTCTCCATTCGAGTCACTTCGTATTTGAGTGACAAATCAGAAGACGAAAGATTCGAGAGGCAACCGTTTGCTACAGTACTTGTAAACCAAGATGGTTTCGGACCTAGCAGAGCAGACAAAGACAAAGACATTGATGTTCCAGGAGGATCTCCTAGAAGGTCGACAAGACAACGAAGAACACCAGCAAGATGTGTGCCAAGCAGCTTTGCTTCCACATCAGAAGAGTTCTGTGGATTCAGTGGTGAACCACAAACTTTGAGGAGGCAATTGAATGTCCATAGAAGGACAAATGGTTCCAAGCCATGAACGAGGAGATGGAATCCATGAGGAAGAATCAGATACGGACCTTGCAGCCACTACCAGATAAGCGAAAAGATATAAAATGCAAATGGGTTTACAAGTTAAAGTATGGACCAGATGGAGATGTTTTGAAATATAAGACAAGACTGGTAGCAAAGGTATTCTCTTAGAGATATGGTATTGATTATTCTGAAACCTTCTCTCATGTTGTGAAACATTTGTCCCTACGTTTTTTATTTGCATATGCAGCTGCTTATGACCTCAAGATCCACATTGTGGACGAGAAGACAGTCTTCTTGCATGGTGAGCTAGACGAAGAGGTCTACATGGATCAACCCCCAGGTTATGTCTCGAATTCACTTCTTGATTATGCATGCAGAATGCATAGGAGTATCTATGGTCGGAAGCAGTCAGGTCGAAAATGGTACAAGAAGAAAGATCAAGGCTTGAAATCATTAAGATTCAAGCCACTAATGGCTGATTCCAATGTGTATGTAAGAATTACAGACGGGAAGATCATCATTGTGGATGTGTATGTGGACGACACTCTGATACTCTGTAACAGTGAGAAGTTGATTGCTGAAGTGAAGAATGACATATCGAAACATTTCGAGATTGTGGATCTGGGAGAAGCCAGGTGTTACCTTGGCTTGCAGATTGACAAGGGCTATGAGGGAGGTAAGCTATACCTTCATTAGTCCAGATACACCCAGAAAATCCTAGAGGATTTTGGGATGCTGAATTGCAAAGGAACGAATACTCCAATGCTTGCAGGAACGGTGTTGACGAACAAAAATTGTTTGAGGACTGTAGAAGAGAGAGAAGCTCAAACCCTACATGAAACTGATAGGATTGCTGATGTACCTTGCAGACAACACACATCTTGACATTGCCTATGTAGTGTTTAGGATGAGCCAATTCTGCACGAATCCTGGCTCGACACATTGGAAGACTGCAAAACAAATTTTGCAATATCTTCAATTGACAAATGATTATGGTTTGTGTTATTGTCAAGAGAAAGAAGAGTAGTATTGGAGTCGTCAAGCTATCATGCTTTGAGAGGGAGCTGAAGAAACATTTTGTTTCTAATGCCAAAGCTTTGCTAGCTTTCAATTCTGAACCTTTGACAAAAGATGACACGACACGATACAACACGACACGAAATCAGTCGTGCCACCCCACGAACAGCCAAGAAGATCAACCAAGCACCATGGAGTACAAATATCTGATCCAATATCATGACATCATTAGAAGTGTTCTAGATCGTGGCTAATCTGCCACTCTTGTAATTCGTGAATCAGTTGTAGATGTTTAATCTTTCTAGTTTGTAAGTTACAAGATGCGACACAGAATTGTTTGCGAACTATATACTCTTTGATTGATGCATAAGCTAAGTTGAATACTAGTAAGCAAGACAAGAATCAGAAGACAAAAAATACAGTATACAAGTCCGCCTGCATGCGAGACAATTTCTGTAATAGTCTGTAGATCCAGAAGTCTGCTAGTAATCAAGACACGAATTCGTGAGAGAACTGTATTTCTCTCACGCCAATGCACTGTGTGGATCTGTCATATAGTGCTTGAAGAATCAAAAAATCAATAGATGATATTGTAGTTGTTGTGCACATTATTAATCAGTATGATTGTATGATTTTGAATGTAAATTTGTCTGTTACTATTTGTGTATTTGATTCGCTTGTCTATTCAATTTCGCACCTTGGTCTGATATTGTTGAATGCTACATTGATTTGTTAACATAGATCAGCAGTGTCTGACTACTCTCTGAAGGATTGTAGGAATGATATAGTTGGCAGTGACCAGCGATCGTATCTGAATTCCTAACAAACTGATCTTGTTCGTAAATCCTTTCGTTTCATGCTTCGCTTCGCGATTACTTAACTACAAGAATAAATTAATTATAGAGCTCACTAAGGTTTCGTTTTGTTTTGTCCTGTTTTGTTTCATCTCGTCTCATCTCATCTTGTTACAGAGAGTGATTGATCTTGTCGCAAATTACTTCACTCCGTTTTGTTTCATTTCACGATCTTTGCTTCCAGCATGAATTATATTAGTGCTCGTTTAAGTTTCGCTTCGCTTCGTTTCATTTTGGTTTCGTTTAGAATTCGTCTTGTTTCGTTTGATTGTGTTATAGAGCCTGCTTGATCCAACTCGAATAGAAATAATTTGAGTGTCGCAAAAAGTTTCGCGAATCGTTTGTGATTTAATTTTATCAATTTGTCACCAGAGTTTTTCTAGCTAGAATTTTATATTTTTCTGAGTGCACTTATTTGCATCATAGACGTTGGCTGAGGCAGTTGAAAAGATGGTCGTAGTAGAAGACGCACAGATCGCGGTTGCCCACGCATCCCACCTATCACAAGCAATGAACATCTTGATTCTGAGCCCAGAAACGTGGAGAGGAGGCCCAATCGTAGCTATAGGAGCACATCCCATAGTAGAATCCCGCGCCATACAAGCTACTGAACCTCGACAAGGTAGGAATGCCCAAACGCAAGATGCACGAAGGCTCCAGGCACAGATGCCTGATAAAGGCTATGAGAGCATAGGCTCCAACGCAGAACTAGGCGATATGCGAGCCATGCTGAAAGGATACATGGATGTGATGAGTGAGAATATGCAAACCTTAGCGACAGATGTAAACTTTCTCAAATGACACCAAAATTTGTAGGACCAAAGATACCCCATAGAGGGGCTAAAGGGCCTTAGTGTGTAGACATTGTAGAGGGAATCATTTGAATCGAAATTGTCCCAACCAAGTTGTTGAAAGGTTTGCCGTTCCCAAGGCAACCCTAACCCTAGTTAATAAGTGAGAGGGATTTGGCACCCTGTTTGTGTAAGTCCAATCCAATGATCACATAATTATTTGATTAATTAGAAAGTCAATAGAAGGACTTTAGGCCTTTTGTGGGACTTTTAATGTCGCAGGCCTAAATGTCAAGTTAGTGAATAAAGTTGGGTTTCCCTCCAATTTGGATGGTTCCCACTCTTTTTTAAATTTGAATAATTAGGGAGGCAGAAATGGACCAATAAGATTTAGAGGCCAGGGTCCTCCTCTCTACTATAAAAAGGAACCAACTCGAGTATCCTACACATGTACATATCTTCATTTCAATAAAGCAGATTGGTTCTCTTGTGAAATGGATTTATGAATGTCCTTGCTCTCTATCACTTTTCCTCCATCTCTCATGCTTTTATTGTGTTTGCTAATTGTTGGATCTGAGTATTGTTCGACAATTATTTGTTCGAGTTTTGAGTTTGAGCTTCGAGTGTCGTGTTTCGTGAATTGTTCGAGTTCATATTTCTTTACAACCTTTGTCAATTTGATTACTGAGCACTTTGTTGGTAGAACTGAGACTTGTCTGTTGAGGTATTCTACATCACTTCATGTCTTGATCCGTCTCCAAGAACAATGTAACTTAATGGATCTATACTTCAAAAATTAGATATTCTTCGTCTGGATGTCACGAAGTGAGAGGTTGATCCTGAATCAAGGATCACCTCTTGTGTGTCAGACGTCGAGGCTGCACACACATCTATACACAGATAGACTATCGAATTTTTGTTGTTCGATATTTCTTCGCCCATCTTCGAGCTCTTTGGCTCTTTGACGTAGGATGAACTATTATTGTTCTCCCATTTGCCTTGAGGCTGCTTGTTCCTCGGGTTTCGGTAGCAGTCAATAGCTGCATGATCCTTCTTGTGGCAATGGATGCATTCGATCTTCAGGTTCAGCCAACACAAATCAATTGTATGTCCTTCGTGTCTACATCTAATGCATGTCTTCTTGTCGCCATTCTACTAATTCGACTTTTCTTTGTTCTTCCAATTGCTTTTGTTGGCTCCCTCTATCTGCTGGTCTCGATCTTGTTTGCATTCTGACTCCCTCTTATCCTTGATCTGCTTCTTGGGCTTCTCCTTATTGTTGTAGCGAGCTTGATCTGATATGTTTTTGTGATCAAGGTGTTCGCGGGCTTCAACCTCCTCTTGAATCTCGATCACTGTCTTTTCGAGTGTCATCTCTAGATCCTTTGCTAGCAACGTTCGGGTTGTTTGGAAAGATCTTGGTAAAGCTCGTAGCAAGTACGTGAGCTGCTTCTCTGTTGAGACTGCATTGTCTGCTCTGGCATTGTGTAATGAAAGGAACATATTTTTCATCTTTCTGACAAAGGACGTGAGGTCTTTGCCATCCCATCATAGGTTCGTCAGCTGGTTTTCAAGAAGCATAATCTGGTTGTGTGATTTCGTCTGAAATTTGGTAAGCAATACATTTCACATCTCTCTTGCATTTGAGAGTGTCTTGAGGTTCAAGCGTCTATCTTTGATGGATGATGACAACACGACTACTACCTTGTCATTCTTTTCTCTCCATTCGCGTAGCTCTTTGCCAGTGGTTGTAGGCA
The DNA here is from genome assembly GCA_029204225.1 of Diphasiastrum complanatum. NCBI lineage: Eukaryota > Viridiplantae > Streptophyta > Lycopodiopsida > Lycopodiales > Lycopodiaceae > Diphasiastrum > Diphasiastrum complanatum. The sequence goes on along the minus strand of MU832964.1, from coordinate 34,961 downwards.
TTTCTTCGGTGCCGTCTACACAAGGCCATAGCCCTTCTCCCTTTAATATGAGAGAGGTCTTCACCTTCCATGGTAGCTGAGTCAAGGATTGTGCAGATATTTGACTGTATGCTGTTGATTGATGCCATTGTTGTAGACTATGTTCTTCAGTTGTTCTCTAGATCTTTGTTGTGATCAATTGATCTCCTAGATCTTAAAGCCTTTAGGGCGGGCTCTGATAACCACTGTAGCAAATCGTTGCATCAATGGAGAGAGTACTAGACACAAATTATGTCACTCTGTCACCATTGATGAGATTCTCTCTCCAAACAAACCTAGATGGAATTCGATTATGTCCGTAGGTCTACTGCCTACTGGACCAGGATCTACAATCCTCCAAGGTGTAGACAGACACTGCTAACGTATGTATAATTTGTTTAAGCATTCAAGAAGATATGAACCAGTGTGCAGAAAGAATAATAGACAGCTATTAACGAACATACAACTATCAGACAACAAGACATTCGATCATATATTCAAGACCAGAAAATAATCTGCATAACATCTACTATATTATCAGAGAATTTCTTAAGCGTTGTTGTAACAGACCACACAACATGTTGGCGTGAAAGAATCTATGTCTTTCACAAATAAAAACTTGTCTCGCTTACTAGAGGACTTCAAAAACATTGGCTAGCAACTCTGTGCTTAGCTCGGGTTGATGCTCAACCAATTGATGTTCTATTAATTTGATGTTCAATCGATTCTCTCATCCTTGATCTGTTTATATGGATTGAGAGAGAAAGGGTTTAGGATAATCAAATATTAGAAGAACGACTAATTAAGCACGTCCCAACAGTATCCAGATTGCCTTCGGATCGTCCGTGTAGGAGGTATTTCTCCTCGTACTTTCCAGATTTTCTTTGTACTTTGGAGCATGAAGATCCGCCGTCATTTGGTCTTCGAGTCTCCTTTGTCTTCTTGTCTTGTTCGGCCTTCGGCTTTCCTTCTTGAGCCTCATCGTTCCACGAACATTTTTATCTTCGTATTCATGTGGCCTTCGGTCAACGAACATTTGACGGTCAACGAACATTTGACCATCATCCTTGAGCAACTTTGTCACGGAGCTCCTTTGGTTCGCAAACATATTATGTTCGCGTCCGCATATCATACAGCTCTCAAAACTTTGGTCTTCACGACTGGTTTGTTCCCTTGCATTTGCGTAGACGTGAGCTCAAAAGCTAGCAAAGCTTTGTGGCTTGAAACACTTTGCTTCTTCAGTCTTATTAACTAGATTGAGCAAGGGTTGCGAAATGAGTGGCCAACAAATAATGCCTAAACTTCTTAACCGCATAAATCATGGCCAGTGCTTCTTGCTTTGTGATTGAATAGTTCATCTCTGAATCACTGAGCTGTCGGCTGGCAAATCGGATTGGAAAGTCCTTTTTGCATTCTCTTGGCTGGGTTAAGATGGCTCCAACTGCATACTTTGATGCATCAGTATGCACATCCAATTGGGCGAGATTGGCGCTCAGACCAATGCATCTTTATGCTTTTGGAATGCCTATAAGGCTTCCTCCATCCAATGTGGTTCCATCGTGAGTTTGTAGATTGGTCTTGCTAATTCTGCAAAATCTAGAATGAAGATCCGATAGTAATTAGCATGACCCATAAAGACATAGACTCTGCGAATCATTCTTGGTGGTGGCAGATCGACAATGACACTTATCTTTGATAGATCTATGGTGATTTCATGTCTTGATATAATATGATCCAATATTAGGCCATGTGTCACCCAAAATTGACTCTTTTCTGGGTTCAAGGAGATTTGATCCTCACGGCATTGCTTCAACACTTTCTCCAGGTTGGATAGGTGTTCTGAGTTTGGTCCATGCATCTACAAATCGTCCAAGAAAGTCTCCAAAATTTTTTGCAGGTACTCTTTGACTGCCACTTGCATGACTCACTGAAAGGTGCTTAGAGCATTACAAAGTCCAAATGGCATTACCTTATAGGCATAAGATCTCCATTCGGTGCCGAATGTTGTCTTATGCTAATCTTCCGACGCTATTTTAACTTGATTGTAGCCGCTAAAGCCGTCCAAGAAACTGTAAGCTTCTATTCCTGCTACTCGATCCAAAACACTTTCCGTGAAAGGTAAGAGAAAATGATCCTTCTTTGTGACCACATTTAACGTCTTCAGATTCACACAGATTTGCATTTTGCTATTCTTCTTGGGTACGATGACTATTGGTGACACCCATTCTATATGCTCGATCTCATAAATGAAATCAACATTGAGCAGCTTCTTCAACTCCTGTTTGATCAGCTTTGTGTAATTAGGATTGCAATGGTAATATTTGCTGAACTTGGAGACTGCTCCATCCACCAATGGTATGGTATGTTGGACTATTGTTGGTGGTATACCCTTCAGATCCTTGTATGTCCATGCGAAACAATCTTTGTATTCCACCAACAAGTTATGTAGCCGTGTGAATTGAGTGAGGTTCAATTGCTCTCCCACGTAAACGATCTTATCTTCTTCGCCTGACTTAGCTAGATTCATGGGATGTGTCCACGCAGGTCCTTTGAAGACTTGTTTAGCTGGTTCCTGACTTTGATCAGATTCTCTTTGCGCTTGAGGCATCATGATTACTACGTCATCTAAGGTGTAATTCTTGAAGGTTTTTGGCATCTTGCGAACTGACGTTCAAAGAGTACATAAGTGCACAAGTGCATAAGTAAATAAGTCAGTCTGAGTCTGTGAATCAGTTGATCTTATTACAATAAGTGCACATGCATTTATATTGTTACAGGATAGGTCTTTTGGCCTTGTCCTTTTGTAATAGAATCCAATCATTTTGACGATTGATATTCAACAACGTTCTGTTTTTCAGAGTCGAAAGATTCTCGAAAGATTCACGATAGATTTGCGAAAGATTCAGGTTTGCGATAGATTCTTATTCTCGAAATATGCTCTGTTCGTGACAGATTTGTTTTTCTTGAAAGATCCTTGAAAGATTCTTGAATGATTCTGGTTCGCAAAAGATTCGTGACAATATTTTGTTCGCGATAGTATATTTGACAGTTTCTGCTTCGCGACAGTCTTCTTGATCTTTTGAGACAATTTTTCGAATATTTTGAGTTCGTGATAATTTTGAGCTTCGAGCTTTAAGATTGAACAAGAATTGTTCGCGACAGTTAATGTTTAGGGTTAATGGATGTTAGAGTTAGATCTGGATCTTCCATACATGTTGAAATCTGAATTATGTTATCGCTCTCATTAGAACGAACCTACGTGCGTGACAACTAATTGATTAGATCTTGGGTTAGGATAGTCAAGGAAAGAAATCCACTACAATTTTGGCGCCGTCTGCTATGCCAATTTTTTAGTTCATAGCATGTTTGTTGGATGGTTAGTTTGCATTAGGCATCTTGTCGTTGCATGAATAGTGTTAAATCTGCATTTAGGGTTAATTTGGGAGTGATTTTGTCTGATTTGAGTGGATTTGCTTGTTTGAAATCTAATCTAATTATTGAACAGGGAAAGCTATTCAGATCACCAATCTTAAGATCCATTTGGATCTAAAATATCAGAAAAAACAACAAAAATTGATCAAATCTGCCAGATTTTGGTCAAAAGGAGGCAAAAATCATCATCAGAGCTGATAACTTTTTACCCCCTTTCGGCAAACGTTCACGAGTTGCAAGCACCTTTGGTTTTGATCATAGAACCTTCAGTTTGAAGGGTGAACAATCCTTCCTAGCAGATTTCCAGAAACATCAGAAAAACCATCAAAAAATACCAAAAAATCTCCAAAAGTCTAAAAACACAAAAAAGAACCTTCGTCCGATTCATTGTGCGTAGGTGTGATTCAGATCTATCTAGTGCCAGTTCGGCGAAGAATAATATTAGAAATGGAAGGCTTTTCAGAGGACCAGTTGTCATATTGTCATATTTTTGTCAAAAAAGTCTCTTTTTTGCAAAAATACCAGTATTACTCTTGATTCTTTGCCAAAACCTTCGTCAAATTTCCAGATTATTCTATTTATAGTAATTTATTATTTTATGAGTTCGTCGGACATTCATTCAAATCGGATCATGGAAAATCTATATTTTAACCCTTGCCAAACTACAAAAACTGTGTTTTTATGTGCCAAGAACCTTCGCCAGTTCTACCCTAGCTTAATCTATGTCAGATTCTCAGTCTGAAACTTCGGCGAAGGTTATTTTCGTAGAATTTGTCAGAAGAGCCTTATTAAAAAGTTTTTATCCAAAATAGCACTGCTGAACCTTCGTCGAGTTAACCTTCGTCTAAAGAACCTTTGCCAGTACTATTTTTAGGTTTTGATTTTTCAGATCAAGTCTCTATCAAATTTTGGGTCAAATCTGATTCAGTCTGATTCTGATTTTAATAATTCTTCATTTTGAGAAATATCGATTGGTTGATCTTGGAAATCTTTTTCACGATATAGGAATCTGATTCTCGTCAAGTGGAAGAGATCTAGCAGATCTAATCTGAGATACTTTTAATTGAAAATCTAGATCCAATCTCATTGTCTACTTGAATTGAACTGTAAAGATGGCTGTCCCTGGAGGTGCTCCTCACGAAAGATCGTATTACTTCCCAAATTTTGCATAAGATTGTTGAGTCTCAGGCCAAGATAGCCAAGGCTCCTTTGGAACCATATAACTGGTTCAAGACTGTCTTTGGAGAGCTCAAACGAGCTATCAAGGGCAATACCAAGCAGTAGTTTGTTGCTGGCCAGATGTTGTCACTCCTAGCAGCCTCCCACCTTGATAATAAAATCCATGGGTTTAGTATGGACGTCGTGCTCTCTATTTATGAAGAGGCACCAGCTGAATCCTCCCAATAGGCATCGAGTTCACATAGTCAACATCGTCCACGTAGCGAGATCGTCATTCCTGACTCGCCTTTCGCGTCACGATGTCGTACTAGGCAACCAACTCCAACTACACTTCCACCTCTTGCTGCAATCCTATCCCTCAACCCACTGGTCAATCCCTTGCCTCTGCTTTCTCACAAGGTCAGTCTGTGAAATTGGATCTACCATTCTAGTCACAACTGCCCAGGCCGCCTCTCCCCCATAGATCCGAGTCATTTCTACAAACACACAATCATTCATGGATCTGTTCGATGATTCCAACCCACTAGGCCCATATGAGACTTTTGAAATGCCCAAAAGCCTCGGACCATTTGAACTCCAATCCCCTAGAAGAGGATTCGAACATTCTATAATACCGCAATGGGATTTGATGATTTCTTCCAGATCAACTAGCAAGATCAAGTTGAAGCCGCATCAGACACCCTTAGGATTGATCATGCTGTTAAATCTCCAAAGCAGTTTGACATCAGAGTGTCAAAGAATTTTGAAGTCGAAGATACATTTGAAGAAGAAGAATTGGCCACACACTAGAGGCCATACGATTTCTACCGGAGCTGTTCTTGTTGCTCCTGCTACTATTGAGCCTACTACCGTGGATTTTGGTGATGCAATGGGTCTTGTTTCTAAACTTGCGCGCGTGATCCAGACCATGATTGATGAAAAGAAAGACATGTCCAAGCGCATATCCGATCTTGGGACAGAGAATACCCTTATTAGCCATAAGGTTATTCAGATCAACCGCGAGCTAACGATTGCCAAGCAACACAAGGCAAAGTTTGAAGCTGATTTGAAGAAGGCCAATGAGTCCACTCAATGACTAGAAGACTATGTGGCGACCCTTCATAATGCACTCACCACGGCGCATGACAAGGTTGAACAGTAGGTCTTGTTGCTAGCAGGACAGTTGGACTTAGCAGCATTGGAATGTGAACGACATCAAAGTGAATTAGACACGACCACCCTTGAATGTGATTCCTACTTACAAACCCAAGTTCCTGATCATCGAGTCACACCGGATGAGATCAGATATTTGTTTCGCAAAGTAAAATCTTACCACACTGCACTGGTAGGGTTTCAGAAAAAATTTGATAAACTCAAAAGGATGGCAACCACTGAGTTAGACAAGGCCATTATAAAAAATTATGAGAAAGTCGCTGCTCAGGTGTTGGAAGCCAGGCCTCAAATTCTAGTTCCATTGATCCCATAGTTCTCGTCTCAGCACCAAGATCAGGCAAGTATGGATACAGAGTTGGATTCAGACATAGAACATGGTGGAGCCCCCGACGTCTAAGAAGAACAGTCAGTTCCACAGACAACGCAAGTAGGTCCATCTTCATCAAGGACCAGACCATTGTTCAGAAGACCAATCAGCGTCGAGGACCATATCTAGAGCTTTTTAATGCAACATCTTCATGAGTCCTCGCGTGGTTGTTGGGTCATCAAGTTTAAGACCTCTGAAATTGAGGCCGACAAAGAATTGGATAAGATACTTGCATTGGGAGAGCAACCGGCTTGGAGAATTACAATTCTTGAGAAAACTCCGGAATCCATCAGGAGTTATGTGGCCAGCCCCCGCCAATTACACATAGATCCATACTACGTACCAATGCCGCACAGAAATAAGTGGAAGGATTTAGGATTGTCCATGGACAAAATTACCATCCATACGCCGAATTTGCCAATCATCCACCAACCTTATAGCTGGGAGATCTCAGTGTACTTCCATCGAGCCCTACAAGCATACCAGCGAGAGTATATCCACTCTCTCGATCCCACAGTCAGGCAATCGGCGATGTTCGCAAAAGGTCTCACTCTACTGGCATCCGTTGCAACATGATGGGATGATTGTCTTCCTACTTTGGCATTCGATCCGAATAAGTCAATGGCATCAGATAGTATTAAGAATCAGCTGCCGGTGGTTCAATTATATTTCTGTAGTGCAATGATGGGAGGCTCATGAAAATCTCGCTTCACAGCTTGGACCAGCTGCAGTATCCTCGACGGGAGAATGTATGGTGTTCAGTATGCACGCAAAACCATACAACGAACGAGTGTCCAGTCCTAAAGCAAATTCTGAGACTGACACATAGATTCTGCCACCTATGCAATGCAACATCGCACGATACGACACTTTGCCCGTTTAACCCCCGAATTGTTCAACAGAAGAGAAGTCCTTATTAGACTTCCTATTCTTATCATCAAGGGGCACCCAATGCGACACCAAGGTATGGCGCACCAAATCAACCACAGCGTATGGCCTTACCTGCTCCACCAGGGCTAGCCAATCAACAAGTGGCCCATGTAAATCTAACAACAGCAGGACCAAAGATGCAAATGCCACCTCAACCTGAGTAGAAGCAATGGTACGGACCAGATGAACCATTTATGGATTCTACCATAAATGAATATGTTTCGGCCTATGTAGCTCAAACTCAGCGCCAAGGCGAAAAAAATTATGGCTGCTACGGATGCGGCGAAGGACACAGAATAGTAGAATGTCCCTACAAGGGACAATATACAACCTCCTGCCGAGAATGCGGTTATGGACACTGTTACAAGAATTGTCCATTTAAACTTGGAACCAGTGCACCTCTTAATCTCATTGCCATACAGCAACCAACAGTTCTAGCAGGGATGCCATCGGAAGGTCGACAATTCCACGTTCCTGTGTTAGCTGTTACACGAACACAAAAGAGGAAGGAAGCGGCTCCCTCACCACCACCATTGGTCACTGACGACCAACCCTCAATTTCAGCGCCATATCCAAACGTGAGGGAAGAGAGAAGACAATACCAAAAAATAAGACACTGGGTACAGAAAGCACAAGCGGAGGAAAAAGAGCAAGAAAGAGACAATCTCACAGAACCTTCAGTCGGTGTCGAACGGGAACCACAAGCGGGCTCACCACTGCGCATTGATCAGAATGATTGGTTGCACCAACATGAACCACCTTTTTACATGGTGGAGCCTGAGGAACCACGCACTGAAAGGCTCACACTTTTACTGTCAAGCCATGTTAGTTTACCACTCGGAGAACTACTGCGGATTGCACCACAAGCGAAAAGCCTTCTAGCTGAATGGGCCAAAGCGGATGAGGAGCTAGTAGCGCCTGAGGCCATATATTGTGCGGGCTATGATGAAACAGATAACGTCCTCCACATTGGAGCAGCATGAGAAAGTGAGGAACACAACATCACTTTGCCAATCAAATACAAGAGATACGAGGACGAGGTGACAGTGGTAGATGGAGGATCGGGTGTCAATCTAATCTCCACGCAAGATTCGCCATCAAGCTAGCAGATCAATCCTGTGTGAAACCAAAAGGTGTAGTTGCCGATATCCCCATAAAGATAGCAGGCATGCAGTTTGTGATTACTTTTGTAGTCATGGATATACCTGAATCTCCATCTGCATATTGTGTTTTACTGGAAAGACCATGGTTGAAGACCATGGTTTACTGGGGTACAGGGAAACTCACCTTCGAGAACAAAGTACAAGCTGTAAAGGTTGATCCAACTACATGGGCGGTGAAACCTATTGCACCCAAGGCTGATGACGGATCATCCACGATAGATCATACGATTGATCGCCCAAGGCCAGCCAAGGGAGGTCACTATCATTCAGAGACGGATGTCGTGAGATGGACAGATGCATCAACAACTATTGACTGCCAGACATGTCAATATGAATCAGATCCAAAACCTAGTACATCTTCACCCAAATGTTACACTATGGACACACCAATCACATTTGGGGTGAATATGATAAACGTAGCATGGCTATCAGCGGAGCCTATTGAGAACCCAGTGGACGATGATCTAGTCCCTTGGCAACATGCTCTAACTTATAATAAGGAGATTGAGCTAACTGATGAACAGGTCCTACCCCACATGGACCTAGATCGTTACGGAACCAAGAAGGTACCAGCTCAACCACCACAAAAATCTGCTATGGCGAAAGTCTCAAGGATCGATCTACCCAAGGCACCTGCGAATAAGAAGAATCAGTTGAAGCAATGCTACAACCAGGTGATCCGATGGAGTGACCTACCCGAAGAGGCGATAGCTACAGTGGACGTTGATATTCGCAACCATGAGGCGAATGTCACGGCAGTCCCGAAGAAAGACAACAAGGATGAATCCACCAAAATGACAAAAAAAAGCAAAAAGAAGGTGTTGGATTCCTTAAAGTCAATCCAGTTGGACTCAGATAGAACATCATCTTCTACACATGTGACAGACAATCAAAAAATGACCAGTCGGGCCAAGATCAATATGCTGAAAGAGGAATCTCGACGAGCTCCAGTTCACGAGATGCCTGATAGTCTCAAAGATTGACGTGGTAATCATGATGCTGCAAGCCCAGCGAGAACCTGATCAAAGTCAAGTACCAGTGATGCCATTCGGACTTTGCAATTCCCCAAGCTGAGAAAATACGTAGCTCCACCTTCTGATTGATGCAAATCCATAGCTCTGATACCACTATAAGGATCACCAAATGAAGATCTGACTAGATCCTATTGCAAAACAACCAAAAGGACACCTGTGGAGCAAAACCACCCATCCAAACCTAGATCTCTCTTGGAGTTTCCTCTTGGACCTAGCCCCCAAGCCATAGTGAAGAACCTAAGAGAGAGGAGGAGAAACAGGCTCAAGAAACTGAATTTTCAATAGGAGGATGGGCGAGTTTCCAATAGACTTATTCTCCTCATGAGAGAGAGAATATTCTCCTAGGATTCCCATGCAACCTATATTGAGCTATTGACCTCCTATTCTTGCATTAAAGCATTCATTCACTATGCATGTGCTCCTATGTCCAATTATAGGTCTGGGCCCTCATATGATTATTAATTACTTTACAGGCCAAGCCCAGATGACGAGGCATAACCAATAACCATATAACCTAGAGTGACCGGCTATCCACGTCAGGAATTATTCCGATTTCTTTATACAGGACATGGACGTACCAGGTGGTCTCATCAGTCGTTTGACCGTACGTTTAATAGTGGGTGACAACTGTACTTGTTGCTAGAGCCCTATTTCCAACTATAGATTCTCTAGGGCTTGAACTTGGTCAATATTCTCTCTCTTTGGATTTAGGTCTATATCCTTCCTAAACCTGCGCGTTCGGGTCATAGTCCTCTTACTTTCTAGGCTGGTTTTCTCTTTTCTCAATCCTAGGAATTTGGTGTGCCTATGCCCTTCTAAGACGCTAACCTCAGCTTGCTCTGTTGGTAGTGGATCCTCGTAGATGGGTGTAGATTCAAATACTGGCTTCTCAATGACTACTGAGTTGTCTAACTCTGGTGGCGGTTTTGGTGTAGGTTTGGATTTCTTGGGAGGTAGTTTTGTCTGGAGGTTACTCCGGGTCACTACAAACACCTCTTTCTTGCTTGTGGGTTTCTCCAGTGTCTCTATGGCTATGAAGTTCAAGGGTGGCCAGTCATCTTCTATGCGTGCCTTCCCTTTGTTCTCTTGGCTGATCCTGGGTCCCCGTTGTATGTATTGAGGTGGCCTTGATGGCCCCGTTGTTCTGTCCTCCTGGGGTCTATGGTTTACCGGCCTAGACATCCTATTTCCAATGTTTAGCGCGTCTCTATGTACCCATCATCTATCCTCAAGGTGTCCAGGCCTCTTGCAGTACCTGCACACTTGTGTAGTGCGTTTCTTTTCTTGTCTATCCTCAACCCAAGATCTAATCAATCTAGCATCAAGGAGATGAAGTTAGTTGTCACGCGTAGGTTCGTTCCCATGAGAGCGATAGCAAAATTCAGATTTCAACATGAATGGAAGATCCAGATCTAACTCTAACATCCATTAACCCTAAACATTAACACTACTCCATTAACACTAAGAACCACAATAAAGATAGCTTACTCTTTCTTTCTCTCTCACAAAAAGTATAGAAACATGAAAACCCAACAATACTCAGATCCAACAATTAGCAAACACAATAAAAGCATGAGAGATGGAGGAAAAGTGATAGAGAGCAAGGACATTCATAAATCCATTTCACAAGAGAACCAATCTGCTTTATTGAAATGAACATATGTATATGTGTAGAAAACTCGAGTTGGTCCCTTTTTATAGTAGAGAGGAGGACCTTGGCCTGTGAATCTTATTGATCCATTTCTGCCTCCCTAATTATTCAAATTTAAAAAAGAGTGAAAATCATCCAAATGGAAGGGAAATCCAACTTTATTCACTAACTTGACATTTAGGCCCGCGACATTAAAAGTCCCGCAAAAAGGCATTTTGGTTGATGTGGAGTTACTGCTACAGTTCCTTGTAAGGCTTTCAGTTTTTGGTCAAACTGCGCCGTAAGTTGCTCCATCTGCTGTTTGTGTAATTTTGTCATTTGCTCCAACAACAGTTCTGTGGATAGAGCAGATGCATTTGATGATGATAATGCGATTGAGGGAGTAGGAGTGTGGGTGGAAGGATATTCGTCGTCAGATCCCTCATCATCTTCTCTGATGGCATCTTTCATAGCTTCTTGCAGAGTAGCGTACTGCTCCCATTGTTTCAGTTCTCTTCTGATGCTTCGTGGTAATCCGGCTAGGAACCACATGATCACCGCATGATCGGGAGTTAGGGCTGCACTGCACTCGGATCGTAGATGTTTGACCCGATCAATATAGTCTCGGACCCTTTCTCGTTTTCCCATATTGACTTTGCTTAGCAGGAGAAACGAGTCTTCCAGGAACTTTCTTGGTTTAAAGCGCGTAATGAGAGCCGCTTTAACCGCTTCTCAGGTGGATTTTTCTTCCTCTGACAAGTTGAAAAACCAATCCTAAGCCACTGCCAGTAAGGACATAGGGAATAGCATCAGCTTCTCCGCAGGTGTCCATTCGCCGTAGATTTCACAAGCTTGCTCGTAGATCTGGAGGAATCGGATGGGATCCGATGATTCGTCGTATTTTGGTATTTCCATCCATGGTGCTCTCTGGACTGCTTGCAAGGGAGCAACAAGTACGGGTTGGCCCATTGGATCCATTGGTGCTAGTTCCGGTTCTGCCTCTTATTGCACAACTGCTAATCTGAGAAGGTGTGGCGTCTGATTTGCTATTCTTCGTGCTATTGATCGTCACGATCTCAGATTCATCCGATGGTAGGTTCCTAAGTGATTGGATCTTGCTTATACAGTAGAATGCAGTCTGGATCTTCAAGGATCTGATCGATCTGATCGGCCGGAAGTGAATTTTAGGCCTTTTACAGTGGTTTTTCCTTGATAACTTTTTACTCCTTGCACTAATTGACCTGAGATTTTGACAGTAGCTAGATCTGATACAGATCTTTTCACTGATCTGGTTTGCAAGAGTTATCTTGTGCGAGGGTTGGCTATGCGAGGGTTCTTTAGCTGTTTAAAAAACTTGATATATTTCAGATCTTTGGGAAGTAACTCTCGCAAGGTTCACAGTAGCTGGATCTGGGTCAGATCTCACTACAGAATTCTCTGCGAGAGTTAACTCTCGCAAGAAGTGAAAATTTCACTGTCTGCGAGGGTTCAAAACCACTTTTTGGCTTGATCTTCACCAGATCTTCACACTAACTCTCGCAGGCTTCATCACTGATGTAAATTGACATTCTAATTCAATTGAGAGGGTCTGCGAGAGTTCTTACTAGAAAAATTTGCTGGATATTCACTTTTTAGTGATATTTTAGCACTTAAATCCAATTTTTTGCTCACTGGAATCAGACTAACTCTCGCAAGCTCTTCTATGTCCTGGTCTCACTGAGATGGAACTTCAGAATACTCTATGAGAGTTCTTGACCATTGGAACTGAAAATTTTGTTGTCTGCGAGGGTTCACTGGTACTTTCTCGTCTTTTTCTCATTGGGAACTCTCGCACAGGCACTTATATATCAAACTAACTCTCGCAAGCTTCTCTGTGTCCTAGTCTCACTGAGATGGAACTTCAGAGGGCTCTGCGAGAGTTCTTATGAAGATTTGAATTTTTTTGGATTTTTTCAAGGGTTTTTTGAATTTTTATTGATTTTTCTCTTATTTCTACAATCTGCTTGGAACTAATTCTCGTAGGCTTTTATGCAGGTCTGGGACAGTACCCTGGAGCTACTGCCAGTCATGCAAGGGTTAATTATCACTGATTCTGGAGATGTAAAAATTTGATGAGATTTTAAGCTCTTTTTTCCTCCAAAATGCAGATTGGTGTGTTTTTTGGGTTTTTTGACTTAAACTGAACTGGGCATCTGAAAATGAAGTGATGATCCTCAATCTCTCCAAGTGAACAGATCTAACAAACTTTGGCCTCCCTGGATGTGCCATGAAAACGATCTGTCTCATGGTGTAACTGATGAGATGAGACTCTAAACTGTACTCCCAATATAGAACTCAAACCATGTGACCTACCCCCGTCAAAATATCTAGGAAGGATAGGACAACTTGTATAGTCGGTATCCATAAAGATGGATATGTAATAAAGGGGCTGCCCCTCCCAAACTCTACATATATAGGATCTGTATATAAACTTCCAAATATAGTGATGTGTGCCCTCTAGAAGTGACGATAAAGAAATATCGATGTAGTCAAGTAGCCTTCCTGCCTAAGAAAACCATGAGAGTTGAAAACCATGGCTATGTAGTAATCGTGATGAGGTGAGTGCAACGTAGGAATATATGGAATTGTCCATCTACAATAGCAACAACGATGGAAGGAGCATCGTTGGGGGTAGTAGGGTGGGATGGAGAGTGGGGGGGGGGGGGGGGGTTACCTCCTCCCTTTTGCACAGAGCCATGGAGGGCGCTGAGGACAAAGAAGGAGCAACAACGATGGGCCTAGGAGGGTGCCACCAGAGAGAGAGAGAGAGAGAGAGAGAGAGAGAGAGAGAGAGAGAGAGAGAGAGAGAGAGAGAGAGAGAGAGAGAGAGAGAGAGAGAGAGAGAGAGAGAGAGAGAGAGAGAGAGAGAGAGAGAGAGAGATTAACAAAAAATAGCTCTTCTCGCCTAAGCAAGACCAAACCTTTTGAAACCTTTATTCATAGTCCAACAAGGTAAAACATAGCTGAAAGAATACAATACTTTTAAAGAAAAAAGCACCATATAGCGAAACAAATTTCAAGACATCCAGCTGGTACCTGCCACCATTCCACCACACAAAACTGCACAAAATAGCATAGTGAGGAAGGTAGTACGAATTTTAAGTTGAAAATCTACAACTATAATAATATTAAAAACAATCCTAGGGTACCTCGGATCTCTGAATCGTAGCCTATGGGTACCTCAAATCTCTGTCTCTGACGGGAGATGCACTAACTAATGCTCAACTGTGTCAGGGAATGTGCATCATCTAGTCTCCTCCTCAAGTCTGACATCTCGCGGATCATCAGTGCGACACATCTAGGGTCCTCATAAGATATCAAGGTAGAAAGTGTAACTGGGTGCTCTCTGAATCAAAAATCCAATTGCTCAAGAATCAACTTCAATCAGATTGAAAAGACACAAGTGAATACTCAAGCTAGGTACTCTTGGGCTAGAAGAATCCAAGCTTGTGCATGACGTGCCACAGTACTTCAAGGATTAAGAAATGGATGAAGTGGTAGTGTTCATGCCTAGAGCCGAGAGAGAGCCAGTAGAAAACACCTCCCAAGGGGCCAACGTTAACGAAGGTCCTACCCGTACGAAAGAGATAGATCTAGTGGAGGAGGGAGAAGACAACCGCATAGTATTTGTAAGAGAGGACATAAAAGTAGATGAACTCAGAGATCAAAAAGCCATTCTTTGCGAATATCGCGATTGTCTTGCATGGAATTATGTTGAGATGAAGGGCATATCGCCAGATGTGGTGGTTCACACCATTCCATTAGTTGATGGTGCAAAACTTAAAGGCTACCTGGAAATCATCCCGAGTAGATGGGACTATAGCACGCTCCTTAAGATCCTGCCACCATGAGTACATTTTTCCACATAAAAACATAATGGCAGTGGCAATCCGGGAGTTGTCTGGCAGATTGTGCATGGAAAAATGAGATGTCCATCAATCAAGCCATGCCAAGACCACATCCTAATGTCTGTCCTTTTTCTCTCCAGTGAAAACCTCCGGGGTAAACATCGGGTTGAGGAGTGTCTGCCAAGATTGGGACATAGCCCTCAACTCGGTCTCCGCTCGTTCATGCTTAGAGTGCATGTCGACAACCTATTGCTGCAACAAATTTATCGCACGCGCCATTTCCTCCATATCAGTCCTTGTAGGACTTGGATCTTGGGTAACATCCATAAAACAAAGTAGATGTACTCTTTTGTTTGGCACGGGTGCAACTAATAACTTTATAAATGCTGACTTTGTGCAGAGGCTGAATCTACCAAAAGAAGCAAGCAAAGGTCACTATAAGGTTACACTTGCAAAGGGGGAGCAGTCTCAATTTTGGAAATATACAGTTCTCAAAGTACATGTGTATATTCAAGGATATCGTGAAGAACATGACTTCCATGTTATGGAGCATGATAAGATTGATATTATTTTATGAAAATCTTGGTTGTATGCCAAGAGTGTTCTATCTCATAGATGAATCCTTGTTATTATGCCAGTCCTTGACGATTTTGAATTTTATCGTCGATTTGCTACATTGCAAATGAGGATGAAACCCTTGGATGTCTATTTACAAGACTTCCAAGAAGCTGCTTCGTGATTTGTTAACCGCATTGACAAAGTTCTCCTTAAGCTACATTTTATTTTGGGCTTGCCAAAGAGTATCAGTTGGAGGTCCGCCGCAATTACCCACAATCCCTTGAAGATGCTGTGCATTTTGTTCGAATTTTCAACGATACACACACAATGACCCGCAAAAAGCAGCAGAAGCCTGAATCCAAGGACAAATCCTCTTCGGGTCCTTCCTTTGAAAAGGACAAAAAGAGAGTTGTTGATGAAGCTTTCCCTTCGGCAAAGAAAAAGAAGCGCCCTTGGTTGGAGAGAGATGACTTTGACAAGGTCAAAAGCGGTGGGTTGTGTGTTTCTCCTGTATGGAGAAGGGGCACCTTTCAAAAGACTGCCCGAAGAAATGAAAGAAGAGAGGCAGCTCTTTCAAGGCTCTAGATAATTCTTCCATTTTTTGTATTGATGTATTCTTTACGGATGAAACTATATGTAGTAATTGTCGTTTTAATACTGTGGTGTTTGGATCTCACGGCCTCATTCGTATGAGTGGGTTCGTAGGCACCCAACCCATGAGTATTTTATTTGACAATGGTTCTACTCAAAATTTTATTAATGCTAAATTGGTGCAGAAGCTGCAGCCAGCAACCGCACCAAGTGACCACAAATACGTGGTTAGGATGGCAGTTGAAGGAGAACAGCAGGTCTGGGAACAGTTTGTCCCCCACATATCGTTGAAGATTCAGAACTATGTAGATAACTTGTCTTTTCATATTATGAATCATGATAAGGTAGAGTTTATCCAAGGTAAGGAATGGTTTTATGCTAGGAATGAGTCGTTAAAGAAAGATTATGTTTCTCATAGTATATCTTTCTTGCATAATGGCTCTTTGGTTTGTCCTAAAGGCGATGATCCTGATCTACCTTTTGTAACTGCTCATGAGGCTAATCGATGTTTATTGGATTCTGAGTATCACTCGTATTTATATTATTTGAAAGATGGATCTTACATGCCTTTGTTACTCATAATTTCAATGTTGATGTATCGTCTTCCCCTAAAGCATTGTCTTTTTTTGATGTTAATTTAGAATCAACGCCTGAGAGCAAAATCTTTAAAAGACTTAAGAGGGATATAGTGATATATTTCCTGATCAATTGCTTGAGGGTCTTTCCCCCCTCTTGGGGAGTAGACCATCACATAGATCTCAATCCCGACAGCTCTCCTGTATCATTTTTTCTTTACAAGATGAGCCCGAAGGAAGAAGATGAGGTTGCTAGGCAACTTGAGAAGTTATTACGTAAGGGCCATATTAGGCCCAATAAGTCCCCTTGGGGAGCTCATGTTTTGTTAACCGGCAAGAAAGACGGTGGTACTCGTTTTTGTGTCGATTACAAAAAGCTTAATAAAATGACTTTAAAGAACCGGTATCCCTTACCTCGGATGGACCTTAATGGACCAATTGAATGGTGCTAAGTATTTCACCAAATTGGACCTTAGGTCGAGGTACCACAAAACCAAAAAAAAATACATGCGCTTGCAGGAAGAGTTGACAGCCGTACCTGCAGAGACGTAAAAAAAAATAACAGGAGCATGGACCCAGACGTGTAGACTCGCGCAAACACCAGCACCCAGCTCATTTTTTGTTTTTTTGAAAAAGTAAGGAGAAGGGAAAATAAGTTTAGACCACATTTCTTTTAATAAATTACATTAAAAGAAATACAAATCTAATACTCTAATAGCAACCAATTTACAACTAGTTCTCAACCCAAAAGAATTCAACCATTTCAAGAATAAACTTGAAATAAGATTATACAAAAAACCAATAGCCACAATATCCTTAAAGGAATTTCAACCCGCAAAGGCATAAAAGGGAATTAGTGCACTTTATAGGAAATTGACCACTCTGATACCAAATGTTACAACTCTCATGAATCTTCGATTGCCTTGAAGGTTGACGCACACCCCATACCAGTGACGACGCACCGTATCCGCCCATCCATAGAGACCCACCCCCATGCATTGAAGCTATCGACATCACATGTCTGATCAAGCCTCCTGTAATAACTGGCGTCCCATACCACCAACCATCGTCCTTGGCTCTCCCTAGCACACATCTCCTAGCCTGGAGATACATCCTGGCTAATGCTCGTGCTCTCCATCCACCAACTCTCGGGTAGACTGAGTCAATGGCAAAAGAGAAACCCCACCACTTTATAGGCATAGCATAGTGGGTCCCATCAAACATGACGCGTGGCACCAAAACATGTCAATAACGCCAGACCTGCATCATGCCCCTTGCGAAGCCGTCACTGAAGGGCATACCATTATGGTACATAACATATCTCTTATCATAATTTAATATCAATCAATTTTGCTTTTGGATATAAAACATATCCCAGTAATGGGAACCGAAGGCAACTATTTCCTGTTGCCACTTAATTGTGCACAACTGCAGCATAATGTCGCACACAATTTTGCAACTAGAAGACGCAACCATACCACAATGAGAGGATATTTTTTGGATCCTTTGCCACTACTAAAAATTACTCTTGTAGATTCTTCAGGGACAATTCACACACTTTTTCTTGAGGAAACAAAGCCACCTCTAAGAAAAACTAGCCTGAAAAATCTAACTACTTGTTGCATGCTTAGCTAGAATATATCGATATCTCTCTAGGCTCCAGTATACAATCAAATTAAAAAGTCACCTTGCTATTCAGCTGCTCCAGTTTGATAATGCGCTCAACCATTTTCAATTTTTTTGTTAAATCAAGTCGAGCCTCCTCACTGGCCTTAGAAATAGCCTGACAAGTCAATGAACCTGCAGATATCAAACTTGCCATAACAAAAGCAAGGGTCTCACAACATAAAATTTCTTGTCTAAGTTTGAGGAAATAGTATATACCTGGACTTTTTAAGAATTGCAAAATAAAACTTCAATTTTAATACCTTCAACTTGTCATGTTCATATTTGCACATTCTCTCCTAACTTTTTCTTCAAATCTTGATAATGTTTGTTGACATCTTCCTTTTGGTCACGAACCTTGTTAACACCTTCCCACTCCTGGCTGCATGAATTGTTAAAATTACCAAATGACTAAGAAAATTGACTTCTGAATGATCTTCTTAAAAGAAGGTGAGAATAAGCATCACAAAAGAGCACCAATTACCGTATTTAAATCCTTAAATTAAAGGCCACCAAATGTTGATCTACATAGATTATCATGATTGGACGACTAAAAACTACAAAAACTTTGTATTCGTCTTGTCGAATCTAGGCTTGTTCTTGTTCTTCTTCCTTCCCTTCGTGAAAAGAGCTTTTTCTTGATCACTGCTTCTTTCTCCTTCGTTCCTCATCAGTCTCTCATCAGCGACAAGACTGATTGCTCTCTCGAATGTCACATCTAGTAGACTCAGCATGAGCATTCTCAACGGCTGATAGGACGCAGGTAGGGACTTCATGAAGTACATCAGTTGTTGTGGTGTTGGGACCTGGTGCTCCTGTCTAGATGCAGCGAGTTGAGCGAAGATCGTTCTGATCTTCTCAACAAGCTGATCCAACTGGTTGCCATCCCATCGTATAGATTGCAGCTGATTGTGAAGATGCATCACCAAAGCGACAGTCCTCACTTTGTACTTCTGCTTTAATCTTTTTCATGCTTCATGGCTGCTCTCACAGTCTTCAATCTGCATGAGTAGTTCTTCGTTGATGGATGAAACGATGATCGCCATTGCACGTTTATCCCTTCTGATCCACTCAGCTCTCCTCGGGTCTCCCTCTGGAGACTGCACCTCTATGAGTTCGGTCACTAACCAGATGCCTTCACCGACCAGATGCCTTCACCCCTTAGAGTTCGGTCACCGACCAGATGCCTTCACCCCTTAGAAGTGTTTTGATTTTGAATTTTCATACTCTGTAGTTTTCGCCATCAAGACTAATTGATATTCTTGTCTGGATCGTTGTATCCATATTGTGTTGCTTAGAGAATCACAACTTGGATATCATGCAATGATAACCCGACATGGCTCTGATACCATGTCGCGAAATTGTCGCAAAACTATTTTGTTCGCGAATCTATTTTGTTCTGATACCTTGTCGCGAAAATATCGTGAATCTGTCGTGAAATATTATGTTCGCAAAACTGTCAAGAATTCTTCGTTTACTTTTCTTTTGCAAAAGTTTCAGGATCCTAAGCATGCGACTACATATCACAGACCTGAAAAAATTGAAGCAATCAAGATGACGAGAGCAATGGAAATGGAGAAGAGAGCAATTGCATTATCTATTTTTTAGATTCGAGTAATTTTATCAGTGTCTCACTCGTTGGCGGCCTAACACTCAGGTCTATCGTTGTGTTCTACTCGTTGGCAGACTTTCATGCACAGCTATTCTCTCTATCTTCTTTCTATATTCTCTCTCTTCTGAACTCGTGTTGATCTAGAATGTATTTTTATCTCTTCTGTGTGGAGTTTACAAGACAGTTAAACAAAGAATTACAAGACAAGCCCAAGCTAATCAACTAGTTAGCTATTGTCTGTTATCCTTAGTTCCTTTGTTTCGTGTCTCTTCGTTTGGTTTCGAGGTCGTCTGGGTCGAATCTCAAATACTTTCATTTCGATACCCGCTACAATTTTGGCACCATTGCTGGGGAGCTATGCCAATTTTCATTTTTCAGCATGTTTCTGATCCATGTTTGGATGTTAGCTTGCATTTAGACATCTTGTCTTGGCATAATAGAGTTAACATTGCATTTTAGAGTTAATTTGAGAGAGATTTTGCTTGATTTGTGTGGACTATTTTGCTGCATGTATCTTAGGTTTAATATCTGAATCTAACATTCTTTCAAATCACTTCAAAAGAAGAATGAGATTGGATCTAGATTTTTCAATTAACTCCTATCTTTGATCAGATCTGTAAAACTTTATCACTTGTCAATAATCACATTTTGATTTTGGAAAAAAGATCTTGATCAAACGATCAACACTCTAGAAATATGAATTTCTCATAATCAATGGCAAACTGTAACAAAATCTTCCAAAAATTTGACAATAGCTAGATCTGATAGATCAGAACTAAAAAATAGTACTAGCGAAGGTTAACTCGGCGATGGTTCTTTCAATACTATTTTGGGTAAAAAAATCACTTATCTGGCCTTTTTAAACAAATCTGAAAAAACTAATCTTAACAATAGGTATATTTGATAATGATGATACTAGGGTAGAATTGGCGAAGGTTCTTTTTTGGTGAACAATGACTTTTTGTAGCTTGCGAGGATTAAGATAGAATTTTTGGGTAATCCAGATGGATCTAATCTTCGCCGAACTAAAAAATAATAGAATGCTATATTTGGAAACCTTAGGCAAATCGGTGAAGGTTCAGGTGAAAGATCAAAGAGTGATATTGTTATTAATGCAAAAAAATAGCTGAGTGTAACAACTGACCTTGACTTAATATTTGCCCAACTTATTGATTATCAAAAATAGTATAATAGATTGACTGTGACTCTGGCTAAGGTTCAGGCGAAGGTTCCTCTCAGAGAATTGATATTCTTGCAGAAAGGTGTAAAACTTTCTACAAAAGGTTTCCAGCAACTAGTGGAACGGTCACTTTAGCCTTCTATTTTTGAAATTAACCTTCGTCGACCTGGCTATAAATAGGTCTGGGTCAGAGATCTAGGTACAATAGACTAGGCGAATATTGGTTTTTTGTATTTTTTTTGTTTTGGTGATTTTTGTTCAATTTCTGGAAATTGGATGCCTTTTGTAACCAAAATAGCAGAAATAAACGATTTCTATTGATTTCTTTGATTTTTTCAGATCCAAATGGATCTTAGAAATGGTGATCTGTTTGGCTTCCCCTGCTCAACGATTGTTGTTCCACAAGTCATTGTTAGAAGAACACCTCGTTTAGAGTTGCCAAAGTATAATGGGTTATTTGATCCAGTTAGATTTCTCAAGATATTTTTTGAATCATGCGAGGTTTATGGCGAAGTTTTTCCACAAGATAAACTTAAGCTATTTCCTATGTCCTTAACTGGAGCAGCACAAGATTGGTTTTAAAACCAAGATGAGACTAAACGTATGGATTGGGAAGTAGTTAAAGTTGGCCTAATTACAAGATTTAAATCCAAGAAGTTCTTAAAAGATCCTTTCCTACTTTCAAGTAAAACTAACATGGTAAAGAGAGAAGGGGTGCAAGATTGTAGTGAACGGGTCAAACATCTGAAATTAGAATGTGATCCTGAACTAATTAATAATGACGCTATGATTATGTGGTTCTTAGCAGGTCTACCTAAGAGGATCAGACAGTAACTTAAATGTCGAGCAGAGTACATGTCATTACCATCACTGATCATGATATTGGTTCTTCAAAGCAATATGCCATCTATACTGCTGCGCAACAACAACAGTCTAGACAGTGGGCTAGAGCACCACTTGAATTGAATGCTTTGGATGTGAAGAAAATCACAGAATTGTTGAATGTCCAAATAAAGGAAAGTTTACTCAATTTTGTCGGATGCAGGTATGGACATTGTTACAAGGATTGTCTAGCAAGACCAAAACCACCGCTGATAACTGCTCCTTTGAATGTCATTATGATTAAGCAAAGGCCAACAGTCCAACCTATTGAACCAAGTGCACCGTTGATGGTTGTTACACGAGCTCAGGCGCAGAAAGGAGCTGTTGTTGATCCAACACATGTTGAATCTGTGCCAGCTACTGATTTACCTACCGCATCAAGTGTGTATCCAAATCTCAACTCTGAGAAAAAGAAATACCACAACTTGAGGCAA
The DNA here is from genome assembly GCA_029204225.1 of Diphasiastrum complanatum. NCBI lineage: Eukaryota > Viridiplantae > Streptophyta > Lycopodiopsida > Lycopodiales > Lycopodiaceae > Diphasiastrum > Diphasiastrum complanatum. The sequence goes on along the minus strand of MU832964.1, from coordinate 12,672 downwards.
TGGATCAAAGACTTACAAGAAGAGGAGGCATTGGAAGCCACCAAAGCTGCAGCAGTGATTCATTCTTCACCTATGCCACCATCGGATTTACATAATCCACGAATGGATGTTAACACTCATTTACAACATCACGAAGAACCCTTCAAAATGACCGAACTTGAAGCGCCGCAAACAGAACTGATCATGAATATTCTATCTAGGAAGATGGATATTACATTGGGAGAATTTCTTAAGTTGGTGCCTCAAGCTAAAAAAGTGTTAACCAAGAGATTAACCAAGATAGAACCAACAGTCCAACAGAAACCACTATTTTGTGCCGATTTTGAAGAATCAAACTAAGTACTCAATGTAAGGGCATCAATGTAGGAGCAGCTTGGGATAGTGAGCAAAGAAATATCGCCAATTTGGTCATGAGACAGCCGTGATAGATGGAGGTTCAGGAGAGTCAATTTGATTTCAACAAAACTATGTGCTAAATGGGACCTTACAAGGATGAAACTTGCAAATTTAGTTGATCAGACAACAATTCATCCTAAAGGCATAGTGGAAGACATACCCATGAAAATTGCGGGAATCCAATTTGTCATTACTTTTGTAATAATGGACTTACCAGAAGTTTATCGCATCCTATTGGGACGTCCATGGTTACGAGTTGCGCAAGTAATTCATAATTGGAGAACAAAAAAGATTACATTTGAGAATCATGAGCGTGCAGTTAAAGTTGATCCATTAACTTGGACAATCAAACCAACAGTCCAGAAGACGGATGATGATTCATCAACAACGGATCATACTTGTGATCGACCAGTAAACGCTTTGGAAGTTCATTATGACTCTCAAACAGATAATGTTGACTGGAATCAAGCTCTTGCAATCGTGGATTATACAGCAGGATATATGTCTCAACGAGATAACAATTCAGAGCTAAGCGACATTCCAATGGTTGATCGTACTATGGATACGCCTATCACCTTTCCTGTCAATATGATGAATGTGGCATAGATATCAACCAATCCGATTCTAGATCCTATTGAAGATGAACTTATTCATGTCAGTCATGTTTTATCTTATGACGAAAATGATGAACTTACTGATGAGCAGTTTCTAAATCATATGGTTCCTACAAGGTTTAGAGTTTGTAATATTCCTGATGAACCAACAATACAATCGCCAAAAATAGTCACTATTGAAGGAAGGGAAGAATACAGGACCAATGATGAAAAAACAAGCCAAACAAAATTATAACACGATTCTGAAATGGAAAAATATATCACAAGATGTAGTTTCGACAGATGATCCAAAAGATGTCCCACATTTATTGGATAAAGAGAAAGAAAATCTTGAAGATGATTCATCAAGTCAGAATTCTGAGAAGTTCTCTTCTTCTCACAAGACTTCGGTCAAGAAAAATAAACTCAAAGCAAAGGTTAAGATGAAGTTCATCAAGATATGCTAGATCATTTCAAACGTTATACCCTTGATGATGTTGTAATCATGTTACCTAAAGCTCATTGTGAACTTGATGGACCAGTCTATGAATCTTGCTGAACCAGGAGAAGTAGAAAAGCTAGTACAAATTGATGATAAGTACTTGCCAGAAACACAAGAAGTTTACGATGGACCAGCTAGGACTCATTCTATAAATCTTGCTTAACTAGGAGAAGTAAAAAAGCTAGTACAAATTGATGATCAAGTACTTGCCAGAAACACAAGAAGTTTATGATGGACCAGCTAGGACTTAGTCTATGAATCTTGCTGAACCAGGAGATGTAAAAAAGCTAGTACAAATTGAAACCCAACTTTCGACAAATCAATTCCAATCCTTGAGGAAGCTATTGTTTAAATATCAAGATTGATTTGCTTGGACTTACAAGGGTTTAAAGGAAATTCCTACCTCAATAATGGAGCATAATATTTCCTTTATACCTAATGCAATGTCAAAAGTGAGAAGATTTTATCGTTGTAATTCGAATGTCACAGATCTTATCAAGAAGGGTTTACAAAGATTACTAAAAGCCGATTTCATTTATGAAATTGAGCATACTTATTAGTGGGTTTCACCAATTGTCATCGTTTCTAAGAAAAATGTCAAGATGAAAATTTGTGTGAACCTAAAGGCCTTGAACAAAGTGACTCAAAGATCACTTTCCATTACCTTTTACAAAGAGCCCCTTGCTGGAGTGGAAGCTTACAGCTTTTTGGATGAATTCAGTGGTTATAATCAAGTTAAAATCGCACCTGCGGATCAACATAAAACAACTTTTGCAACAGAATGGAAAACATATGCTTATAAAGTCATGTCATTTAGAATATGTAATGCACCAAGTTCATTTCAGTGGGTTATGCAATTTGCTTTCAAGGAGTATCTGCAAAAATTTCTTCAAATTTATTTGGATGATCTTGGAGTCCATAGTGCTTAGACAGACCATAGTGCTAAGACGGACCATCTGGATCATTTGTGAACGTTGTCGGAAATATCAAATTTTCTAAAATCCCGAAAAATGTCAGATTTGGGTTACTCATGGAATTGTTCTTGGGCATGCTGTATGAAGACATGGAATTGCTACAGAGTTTTCCAAAATCAAGGTCATTGTGGAGTTACCTCCACCAGGAACAATTCAAGGAGTTTACATTTTTATGGATCATGCAAAATTATTATCGAATATTTATTCTATTCTTTGCGGAATTGGCACGACCTATATACAAGCTAACTGTTGTACCAATTTGGACAATTGAGCCGTTGGAAGCATTTGAAAAATTTAAAAAAAGCCATAGCTTCTGAACCAATCCTAAGAACTCCAAACTGGACAATTGAATTTCATGTGCATACTGATGCATCAAATATGCCATTGGATCAGTTTTAACGCAACCAAGAGAATAGAAAAAAGATTACCCTATCAAATTTGCCAGTCGACAACTTAGTGATTCTGAAAAGAATTATTCTACTACGGAACTCAAAACATTGGCTATGGTATTTTCAGAAAAGAAATTACGACATTGCTTGATGGCGACACATTTTGCATTTTGTACTGACCATCATCCTTTGTTATATTTAGTAAATAAGACATGCAATACAGCACGCATTGCAAGATGGTACTATTATTGACTGAATTTGATTTTCGAGTTGTGGTTCGAAAGGATAAACAACATTATCTTGCCGATCATGTCTCAAGAATAAAGACAACACCTGTCAATACTGAAGTGGATGACAAATTGTCAGATGCTGCATTATTTTATGTTGATGCAGTACCTGAATGGATAGCTAATATTGTTGAATATCTGATGTTAGGACAACCTAACGAATCTCTAAACAAATATCAACAAAAACGACTGCTTGTTAACGCACCACCTTATCAATTGATTGCAGGTCAATTATAACGTCATGGAATTGATGATATTTTGAGAAGATGTGTTTTGTCACATCAAGTGCCTGATCTAATCATGTTTTCACATGATGGGATGGGAGGAGAACATTTTTCATTCGATACAGATGTTCGAAAGAATTTACAACCAAGATGTTGGTGGTCTACACTTCATAAAGATACAAAAAATAATATTCAGTTATGTGATGTTTGTCAACAAGCACGTCGTCCTACGAAGCAGATCTATGAGCCTTTACATCCGATTTTGGCACAAGTACCGTTCGAAAAATGGGAACTTGATTATGTTGGTCCTATTCACCTTACGGCAAGAGGTACTCAAGCCAGATATATTATCTTAGCGACCGATTATATGACCAATTGGATTGAAGCACGATCAGTTCATGTTGCCGATGCAAAGACTACGGCCAAGTTCTTATATGAGAATATCATTAGTAGATTTGGGTGTCCTATCGAAATTGTGAGTGATCGTGGAACACATTTTCTCAATGAAACAATAAAGTGTCTATTGGAGGACTTTTTTGTTATTCATAGGACAACTACATCATGAAGCTTTGCATAAACTTTATAAAACCAGATTGCTGACAGTTCATGCACTAGCAGCAAAGAAAGCTCATCGTAAGACATGGCATGATCGTCGTTTACATAAGAAAGATCTGAAGGAAGGAGATCTAGCTTTGATGTACAAAACAAAATTCATCAAAGGAAAATTAAAATTTAGAGGTAAATGACCATACAAAGTTAAAGAAATATTATCGTACAGAGTAGTGATATTAGAACATTTGGATGGTAGAAAATTTGATACCCCAATTAATGACAGCCGATTACGCAAGTTTTGGCAATCAAATCTATCAGCGTGATCGAAGATTTACTCATTTTTACTTCTTTTTTTTTGTTTTCCAATTTTGTTGTTTTCTACTACGAGTTGATTCTTTTTTTTTTTAATAGTATTAAGAAAAAAAAACAAGAATGATGAGCAAAAGTTAGAAAAGTATTTTCAAGAATCAAATTTTGATGAAAATGACTTCAAAATTTACTTTTTTAGTCAGATCTTGAACAAACAATCATATGAACATTTTTCGAATTGTCAGATGATACATCTAGCTCATATCTACTTATATTGAGCTGGGCGAAGGTTGGTTTGCACAAAAAGTACCTGTTGTGAAGCTAGGCGAGAGTTCAGAAATATGCCATTTTGGGAACCTTTGCCAAGCATGCTACATTCATTATGAACCTTCGTTGACCTGACGGATGGACTCATAATATCAAAATTAGGTTGGACATAGGTTGAAGCCCTGAAAATTTGCCTTGAATGTAGCACCTAGGCGAAGTATGCACTTAGGTGAGGGGTGAACTCTCTCCAGAGACCTACAGAACCTTCGTCGAGCTACCCTATTGGTCATGAACCTTCGCCAAAAATTCTAGAGGCTATTTGCACAGTACTGAACAAGCCTGCAAATTTTTGTCCATAACTAAATAGCCAAACTAGCACTTTGTCTAATAGACCCTTCAAATTAGCCTATAAAAGGACTGATTTCGAATTCATTTCACCCTTGTGCTAGCGAAGCTCTTGCGAATTTTTCCCACGACAAACTTTTCCAAAACTCTCACACAACTTTCTGATATACTTTCCAATTTTCTGTTCTCAATTTTTATCCATTTCGAATTGCCATCATGTCTTAGATACTAGTGTTTCACTCAGATCTGTCGTTATCCGTGATGTTCCAACCTCAACAAACATCGTGGCACTGCTGAGTGGTTGAATCTCCCCGAGCCCTTGTTCAAGGCGATGGGGATCCATGGGAAAGCCTTCTCAAATAAAATAAGTATGGAGCTCATTAGTATGGCCTTTCGGAACTTGGAATGAGGCCAAGACGAAGTTTTGCATCACCTTTTAGGGAGTTGTGCACAAGATGCGGGTGATTGAGGCCGCCCTTGCTGCCGTAGGCATTACGTCTGGTCCTCGGCCTACTCCTTCCCATAAACAGACCAAGGCTGCCATCAAGCCTTTTGTTGATACACAGATCAATCAGTACCACACCAATGATGGCTATTTGCTCGAAGTCATTCGTGATCCTACCCTACTTGTCGCAGCCCACCTTTTGAACAACTTCCTAATGGTTGGAAACCTCAGGAAGGAACGAATCTCCTCACAGATTCTCCATCGCCTAGTAGAATCTAACTACGAGTCAGATAAGGGGACCGTGAAGCCTTACGACTGGTACCAGATGGTTTTTGGAGAGCTTAACAGAGCCATCAAGAGTAATACCAAACAGCAGTTCATTGTTGGCTCTCTTTTGTCATCCTTGGTCGCCACTTATTTAGAAAATAAAGTTCACGGGTTTCGCGCTGCTACTTATGTTCTAGACTAGCCGAATCATCCCACCAGGCTTCCTCATCCCAGAGTCGTCGTCGAGTACGCAGTGAGATTGTTTCACCCAACTCGCCTCCCGCGTCTTGACACTATACTTAACAACCACCGTCATTTGCGCCCATACTCCCGTTGCTACTCACTCCGAACTACCCGTTCCTCCATCCTCTGCTACTATACTTGCCTCCGATTCTTCACAAGTGCCTTCGGTAACTATTGGATCCATCATTCAAATTGTAGAAGCCCAAGCCACCTCACCCCCACATTCTACAGCCATGTCTCCTTCCACACAAAAGTTTATGGAACTGTTCAATGATTTCGATCCCTTACAGACAGATGAGCAATTTGTAATGCCTTTGAGCCCCGGGCCTTTTAATCCCAACTCCCCCGAAATGGGATTCGATCGGTTCCATGAAATATTAAAAAATCTGGATTTTGCAACATCTTTTCAGTAGGTCCAAGACCGAGCACAGGCATTTACGGCACCCGACACCATCAGAATCTCTTCTACGATCGTATCACCAAAGCAGTTCAACGTGCAAGTCCCAGAAGGATTCGCTAAACCCGAGCTCGGCCAGAAGAGCAAGGGTGAAGACATTTTTGAAGAGGAAGATTCACATGCCAACCTTCAAAGCAAATCCGGACAACTTGTGGGATTTGGACATCCTGCTGCTACTACGACAAAGCCGACGGTTTCATTGGATTATGTTGATATCCTAGGGATCCACACACCTAGGACAAATGATCCAGAATATGATTGATGGAAAATCTTCAATGGAGAAGCGAATAGCGAATCTTGGATCAAAGAATACCCTTATCAGTCAGAAGTTGATCCAGGTCAATCGAGAGCTAAAGATAGCCAAGCAACACGAATAGAAGTCAGAGGCAGAGCTGAAAAAGACGAAGCAACATGAGGATGCCTTGGAGACATACACCTCTAATATCTAGAATGCATTGATTAGCACACAAGATCAAGTTGACAAAGCCGTTTAGGACGCCAAGCAGCAGTTTCTCTAATGCTAGCTCATGCTAACTCTACACTGGACAATGACAGGATGCAGTCCTTTATCTAGAGCTATGTTTTCTCATGCCTATCAACCATTCTAGAGTTTGCTTCGCATACATTTTGTATCAAAGTTGCTAACTCTCATGTTCATGGTGCTCAACTTCTTCGGATACTTGATTATAAGATTAGAGATTTCATGGGCTAGTTTGATTTTCATATGCTACTGGGAAAACCTCGGATCATGGGATAGCTACTTTCCCCCCGAAACTTGAAGAGTGGAAGCGTGAAAATGCTTTGGGCTCAAGATCAGTAGACAATGTCTCTGTGCAAAAATGGATCTCTTGTACACCTCATTTTGAAAAACACATTGATTGTGATTAGTTGTCATGGACAACCATGATGGCTCTCTACTAAGGCATCTATTGATCCATTATTGTAATAACAAAAAATTGAAGACAACCATGATTTTATTTTACAAAAATCAGAGTAATAATGCATTGAAAAAAGTCATGATTCTGTAATGATATATCAATGACCATATCAACTTGAATAGTTCATGAAAAATATAATTTCAGTCTAGAACCAAATGAGGAACTGCATGAAGAACTCAAGAGGAAATAAGCCTATAGATTCGTTCGCCTTGGAGATGAAATATTATGCACTCATTGCTGCGCAATCAAGCTTCATCTATGTTGATGTTCTATTTACTTACAAAGAAAGACATGATGATATAATTCACAATGACAAGATTGATTAGTCCTTGTAATGGATATGTTGATGCATCATTATGATGAATAATAGTTTAGTACTTTTCAGCTGAGTACTGAATTTACTCTTATTATGTACTTGATTAAATGTATGTAGGAAGTATTTAGTCAAAGTCAAATTAACTATTAGTCATTCTAGAGCTAGTATTTAGTCTTCAATTAGGTTTTCGGATCAGTTCAAGATCCCGGACAAATTCAGCAGAAGTTTTCATCAATTATTTCAAACTTTGAACCTTCTTGAAGGTGATTTTAATCACGAAAACGAAAGCATGCCCTAGCAAACACACTCTCTTACAACCTGATAGAGTTGCAAGAGTAACTATAAGGTCATATCATTCACCTTTCAGTTACTCCAAGAAAAACGACAACTTTTTTATCAGAACCTATTATGGTTGTTTGGGACCGCATAGGACCACAAAAGAGAGGAGGGCTAAAGGGAGCGTCGAAGGGAGGGACCGCAAACGACCTCCTTTATTGTCCTTTGGGACCACATAGGACCGCCTACGATCGCATAGGACCGCAAAGGAGGGGAGGGATGAAGGGAGGCCCGATGGAGAGGGCCGAAGGGAAGGGTCGCATAGGACCGCAAACGACCTCATTTGCGGTCGTTTGGGACTGCATATGACCGCATAGGAGAGGAGGGCTGAAGGGAAACAACCTGACATTCGCATTTTTCGGGGAGGGCCGAAGGGAGGAGTAACCGTGAGAACCGAAGGGAGAGGTGACCGTGAGAACCGTGAGGGCCGAAGAGAGGGGCAATCGTGAGAACCGTGCTGGCGAGAGAGAGAGAGAAAGAGTCACACGGTTTCCCTCAGTGCATCGTTGAGATGCCTCGCCGTAAAGGGGCTTTTGTCATTTCCTCCAACACTACTTCATCATCATCTTCTTCATCTGCCTCATTGTCTTCTTCATCCATTTCAGACCCACCTTCACCTTCACCTTCACCTTCACCTTCTATTCCAGTTGCAATCCCTATATCTCCGTCAGATCCTATTCTTGCTAGTAGTGAATCCATCATAGCCAATCCTTTGACCCCGAATACCCCAACAGAGGAATCACTTCTACCTCCAGCCTTTATGATCTCCGTCATTTGTGCAGATCAGTTACGTTCCTATGAATATCTCAACGACCATCGAAAAAAGCTTCTTTCTCTTGAAGCTATGATCCAAGCTGTTCAATCTCACGTTCAGAAACTAGATTCGTCTATCGATGATCTCAAGAAAGAAGTTGCAGCTGTCAAAATCGAAGCTTCCTCTCATTCAACTACTTCAACTAAGATCCAACAGCTTGAAAGGCAAGTGGAACAGCATCATACGGCTGTCCGATCCTGGCAGATGTGCTTAAAAGTCCTAATACTACTGTTCTACCACCACCTCCTTTTATCTCAGCTACGTTCACCGAGAGCCGTTTGCGAGAGCACAAGGCTCTTAATGTCCGAGTCAGAGGTATTACGAACTCCCATGATGTTGTTGGTGAAGCTAAAAAGTTTCTTGAAAAGAGTCTTCAACACCACCACAAAGATATGGATACTGCATGGCGGCCTAAGAGAGATCCAGGTACTCTTGTTATACGCTTTGCATCTGCCCTTGGTCGTCATGCAGCGCTAGGGAAGAGATCTACACTGCGGGGCACCACGATATATTTGGATGAAGACCTTACTTTCATTCAGGTTCAAGAACGGAAGAAAGCAAAACAGGAGGCTCTAACGAATGGAAAGCGGTTGATCTACAGGTTCATTTTGATTTAGTTATGTTGTTGACGACATTGCTCTGTCTTGGTTCCACTTTTATCTGATGTACTTGTTCGTCTTATACCCCTTTTGGCATGGAAAAGACGTTAATAAAGCTTTCTTCTTTCTTTCTTTCTCTCTCTCTCTATGCAACATAGAACAAAAGACATTGCACACATTCTCAAATCCCTGATCAATGTGTTATTTATAAGATAGATACAATTTAGCAATAATTTGACAACAATTTGACAATTTGACAATTCAAAGATTATATTTTGTTCACAACACTTCCATATACACAATATTTTGATGAGAATTGCCATTAGAGTCTTTGCAGCTACTATCAACAGAATCTTTATCTCTAGAATCCCAAAAGCTACTAAACTGAGAACCAAGACTTGAGCTTCGAAAATCCCGCCATAACAAATCGGGAGAACCTATCTGGACTACAAAAGTTGCAATCGAAGTCTTTGTGCCGTCACGGTTGCCCACAGAAATCACTGAAAGTAACGTGACAAACATTTTTTTGGATTAAGTTTCAGACAATAGGTTATGAAAATGTTGTTGGAATGCAGCTGTTACAGGTGTTACAAGGATACCTCTCTACAGTAATCCAGAATCTGCCATACGTGCTTTTGATCGTAAAACCTAAAAGACACATATCAACTTCAAGTATATATCTGCAGGCATGAAAATCTCAGTAAAAATTAGTTGATCAAACCAAAAAACTTGAATTTGTTTCAGCTCTTCTCTTTCTTACATTGACACCAAAGAGAAAGCCTTACCAATCTTTTCTTCAGATGTAATGTGGCTAACAGTTCCTTTGATAAAAATCAATTCACATCTGAAGGGAAACAACGATGAATTTACCTCAAAGGGAAGGAGATTCTCGTTCTTGGAGCAAGGCCTGGATGAGAAACCAGGAAACTGTGCAGCAAAATGGAGATCCTTGAGCTAGAAATAGATGAACTCTGTGAAACGTGGCAACCACTCGTGATTCCCGAGCTTGCCCAAGAGAAGGAGCTGCAAAGCAAACTGGAAAATTAAAATAAGACACCTAAAACAAGAAGCATTCGACTATTGACGATAATGCTTAAGCCAGCTACAATAAGGAAAACGGAACAAAACAAAATATCTACCAGCGCTGCACGACGTGGGGGGATCCTTCTGCAAATCTCTCAACTCCTTCAAAATGCAACTTCTACATCACTACCTATGAGCTAACAAAGCCTACATGATTTTGTATTTTGTTTGATAGTACAGGAGGTAATAGGACAACAAACCCAAAACATACAATGTTTACGCTAAAGAATCAATGCACAAATTACCAGACCAATTCATCATGATCCGTTGGAATGGGAGCAACGATCCATCGCATCAGATCGTAGCTGCATCAACGATGCAAATGATTCTGGTCTCTTGTCCTAGCATTGAAGGTTGTTGCCAGTAGACCCCTGTTCAACGTTCCAAATGGCTAGAGGATGCAGTGATGGAGCAGCCTCAACAACTCAGCCATGAGCACCCTCAGCCGCGATGGTGGTGAAGACCAGTGGGCTTCCTTGCCTGGTGACGCTCCCTCGTGGTTTGATAGAGATGATGGATTCTGCCAAAGCGGCCGCTGAGGAAGTAGGAAGTGAAAGGAAAGGGGACAATCTGAAATACTCCTTCCTGGATGACGCTGAAGAACGTGAACAGTAGTAAACAAATTCAAAGCAGAGTGAAATCATGTAAAGGTAACCGTAAACAAAAGGATTCAAGCTTCTTAAGTTACAAACCTTACCTTGTAGCATGGACATGGATATGGATATTGCAGTTGGTGGATCTCAAATCCGGATTTATTTGCGAATGCTCGTGCAAATATCGCTAATCTGGATCTTCTGTGACGCCATTGATAAGCTTGTCCTCGACCAACAAAGTGTCATCATCAACGACAGCAAACCAAAAGTAAAAAAGATAGTCATTCATCTCCCGAATCCTCTCTTTCAGGGTTGAGGAGTACTTGGAAGAGAACATAAAGATAAAATATGAATATAGTATAATAAGGACAACCTGGGGCGAAGGAGAAGGGATGGCAGGAGGAAGGGAGTAGAAGGCATGGCTTCTGCAAAGATGGAAAAGCGAGAAGACGCTTCGCCCGCCATAGCTACTTATCAATATACAATAAAAAAGAAGAGAGCAAGAAGACGAAGGAGGCCCGATGGAGAGAGAGACCCGCATCCCGCCTGCTCGCGATTGAGAGAAGAGAAAGTGCGCGCGCTCTGGGAGGAAAAAAAATTTGAAATTGTGTGTGCGCGTCCAAAAAAAAACAAAAAAAAGGCTTGTATGTGATTTTTTACACACATTTTTGTTCAAACCGTTTTTTAGCTTTTCCATAGTTGACCAGCCATTGCAAAACCTGTCAATCAACACCAACACTCAAAGCCAAATGATTAGAATATTTTTAGCTACTATTTCTGCCTTTTCCAACGATTTAACACAAAACCGGCTTCCCAAAAAAAAGTAATAGACCAGCATTCGAAATACAAAAATCACTTCTAAAAAGAACAAAAAATCTGAGGAAAAATTTAGCATAATCAATAAAGTAACCGTTGCTTCTATAAAGTGCCATACCGCGAAGTAATCTGCAACAATATACTCAAAAACAGAATTTCTTCCAAGAAATCTATTCGAAATGCTAAAAAAAACCGAATCGAATGTGATCCTGGTAGTGCACTTACCACACAAACGATTGCACTTCGAGAAAAATTTTCACGGGAGAGAAAATCCCAAAATTCCACCGTTTGTTGCTTATTCACCGGAACCTTGAGAAAACGTCGAGATTACCCCAACACTCTTTATATGGCAAAATCCTGCTTAGACAGGCTCTGATACCAATGTAAAGTCCCACACTATAGGATTCTAGCCTAAGCATTACCATACAAAGCAACAACACAAGGGAACAGGTGGTGGATAAACCAACCCAACCAAACCTTAGATCGAACGGATCTAGCCCCCCAAGTTAATGGATCAATCAGAGGACATGGAAAGAGGAGTCACACCACAGCAAGCATGTAGCTACCAATCACAAAATCAAGCATACACTAGTGAGGAGCCTAGTAGGTGTACTTATACCCTCCAAGGCCCATGCACCACTAATAGTGCACTGTGACACTCACACTGGACACCTCGTGCAGCCTATCTGGGCCACGGTCATCCAGTTCCTTAATGACTCTACTGATAGACCCATACCAACTCCACACACCATGTGTTTAGGCCTACAACCATTAGATTATGACCATTAGACACTTAAGGGCCCCAATTCCGGGCTTATAGTCACATTTAACTTTACGGGATGTTTGGTCGACTGGTCTATTGGACCTAAGACATAAACCGCCCTAACCCTAACAATCGACGTTCGAGGCCAACTTTAAGCTGGTACC
>MU832963.1:0-63606 GCA_029204225.1 Diphasiastrum complanatum | reverse complement strand
TAGCAATATCTGAGTGGGTTGAAATGACCATTACCTAGATATGATGAAGACATGCTAGATAGTAAGGTCATCATTGCATTTGTCCTTGGTGATCGAACCAATAGTTGCCATCTACTTCAGTAGAGTCTTGAACCAGTTAACATGATTCTAGATAGAATCACCTTCTGACATTCTGAGAGATAAGAACTTCCTCCTCAGATGTAGCTTTGAAGTGACATCCCTCACTTCATACAATGTGTTGAGAATATCCCAAGCTTCCTAGGGAGATTAGGCTTGTATGATGTGGCCGATTTGTGCGTCTGATATATTTAGCATGACAAAGGCAAAAGCCTTACCATCCTTGAGCATCCATTTAGATATGGCTTGCTCATCAGCATTGGGAAGTAGTTCAACACCAGTGACTATTTCTCTAAGCTCCTTGGCCATCAGTACGACCTTCAATTTTGTTGGGAGGACCTTTTGTTGGGGGATTGGTCCAACCAAAATATCCCCAACGGGGCACATTGTCCTTATGCGAGTTATTAGGGTAATGCCACTTCCAATCCCACGGACCGTCCTAATCACCCTGTACTCCTAGGTCAATGAGAGTCTTTTAGGCTCTCAGAAGTATGACCACAAAGAGATAATGGCCAATTTAACTGCTAGTGACAACTATTTAGAATCTTAGTCTAGAAAAGAAGTTATGGGTGTTGCTAAGTGATGACACTAATCTAACTCTTGGAGACTGACCTAACCTTGGCGTAATCGTGTCAGATGCATGGATAGTAATATCCAGAGGGGGTCTGTTATGTACCATAATGGTACGCCCTTCAGTGATGGCCTCGCGAGGGGCATGATGCAGGACTGGAATTATCGACATGTCTAGGTGCCACGCGTCACCATCCTAGGTGGTCACGTGTCGCCGATAGGACCGTGCTTGATGGGACCCGCTGTGCTATACCTATATAGTGATGAGGTTTCCCTCTTTCCATTCACTCAGTCTACCCCGGGAGTTGGTGGATGGAGAGCACGTGCATGAGCCAGGATGTATCTCCATGCCAGGAGATGTGTGCTAGGGAGAGCTGAGTGCGATGGCTGGTGGTAAGGGACGCCAATTATCTTAGGAGGCTTGACCGGACATGTTAATGTTGATTGCTCCAGAGCATGGGGGTGGGTCGGTTGTGACCCTATGGTTGGGCGGTGACGGTGCGTCGTCACTGGTATGGGATGTGTGGAACCTTCAAGGCAGTCGATGATCCTAGGGAGTTGTAACAGTTGGTATCAGAGAAGTCCAATTACCTTTATAAGGTGCACACGTTCCTTTATAGCTCTTGAGTTTGGTGTTCTCTTATTTGGAAATGTGGCTGAAAATTTGTTAATTTCAATCCTTATTGTGGATTAAGGATTGAATATAGCTAGTTGTAGGAAATTGAATTAGTTTAGATTAAACTATTTACTTTTCAGCAATGACCTTTCAAGAAACCTTATGGTTTGTGTAATTTGAAGCAATTTGGATTATAGTTTTTATGGAATTAATTTTGGGCATTGGTTTATCTTGTGTAAGAACCTTTATTTATAAAAAGTTACAATTTAGTTTATAAGTTTACTTATAAACATAAATGACTTTAAGAAAAACTATAACCCAAATTTCAAAGTTCATGAGAATTTTTTTATAGCTTTGAACTTCTGCCAGCCAACGTACTCTAAACTTTTCTATGGAAAAAGTTAAAACAGCTGCGGGTACACACTATCAGAACTAGACTCAATTAGTGTACTGCTCTTCTTGCACGTTTTTTCGTGTTGAGGAAGGTACGGTCAGCTTCTGCGGGACACGCCCATGATCTGAGTCCTCGCCTAACAGGATAGTGAGTAGGGAGGGAGTTAATACCTCTCCTACCTGTCTCACGAGTGGAAATTCCGCCTGCTTGACAGTTGGCTGAGAAGAGTGGGGAGGGAGGCAGTTAATACCTCCCCTATCCTTGTACTATACACCATCGCAGAGCAACTAGAACCTGGCAGCGCGCTCCAGGTTTGTGGTTGCTGTACTTTTCTTCAAGAAGAAGAGAGAGGTGAGTGATGAGTACCCCTCCCTCTCTCAAACCTGTTGTACTGTGGGCCTTCGAGTGGGCTTGGTGGTGCGCCCTCTTGGGAGAATGTTTTGAGTTAAAGCTTATTAGATAATTCCTATACTTTGTAAGTTAATTCCTAAGTGGAGATCTTAAGAACCTCAAGTTGCTAAGGCTTTAAGTAAAACCAGGCCAATTCCTGAAGCTCTGTCCTTGATGGTCGTACCTCTTCCTTTCTCCTCCTCTGTACTTGTAGATCTCCCAAGGTAGGAGAGGAGCTGCAGTATGTTGGAGTTGGAGGGGGGGGAAAGGGCCTTAACTTAAATCTTTGGGATCCATGGGCCATGTGGCACCTTTGGGTGGCACCACATGGCTAGAAAGGGCTAGAAGGGACAAATGGGGCCTTTTTTGGGCCCCACCTGTCCTTTTTGCATGAGGGTGGAAAGGAGCTTTGGGAGGGGGGTAAAGGAGGTACGTTCACTTCCTTTCCCTCATTCTCCCAAGTTGTTGTAGAGTTTTGTTGCTCTCAAGTTTGTTTATTCTTGAGGCCTTGTGCTCTAGTTGTTGTCTTCTTACGGTTTTTACACTCTAGCTCTCCGTTTTTCCTTGAGTTTTTGGCCAGCTACCCCTTTGTCCATGGATACCCCTATGGATGAGACAAGAGCTCCAAGTCCCGTCGGGACTAATATGGAGAACATGATGCATGCCACTAATTTGTTACAGTAACAAATTGTGGACATAACGTTCATAGCATGAACGGGCGAAGGCTGAGATTCGGGCTATGTCCCAGTCTCGACAAGCTCTCCTAAACCCAATGTTTACTCTGGAATTTTTTACCAGAGAGATGAAGGACAGACACCAAGATGTGGTGTTAGCCTAGTTAGATCGATGGATGTCGTATTTTTCCATGCACAATCTACCAGATAGCTCGCGTATTTCGACGGCCATCATGTTTTTACGCAGTAAGGTGTATTCTTGGTGGCAGGACCTTAAAGATCGAGCTATAGTCCCAACCACCTGGGATGACTTCCAAGTAGCCTTTAAGGCTGTCTTTATGCCTATCCTGGACGATTTTGAATACTATCGTCGCTTTTCCACGTTGCAAATGGGGACGAAGCCCTTGGACGTCTACTTGCAAGACTTCCAAGAGGCTGCTTCGCGGTTTTTTAACTGCATAGACGGCGTACTCCTTAAGCTGCATTTCATTTTGGGCTTGCCCAAGGAATATCAGTTGGAAGTCCGTCGTAATCAGCCACAGTCCTTAGAAGATGCCGTGCATTCCGCTCGGATTTTTGACGATATGCATAGTGTAACCCGCAAAGAATAGCTAAAGCCCAAAGCCAAAGACAAATCCTCTACGGGCCCTTCTTTCAAAAAGGGCAAGGAGCATATGGTCGGCGAAGCTTCTCCTTCAGGGAAAAAAGAGAAGCACCCTCAGTTGGAGAGAGTGGACTTCGACAAGGCCAAAAGCGACGGGCTGTGTTTCTCCTGCATGGAGAAGGGGCACCTTTCCAAGGACTGCCCGAAGAGACGGAAGAAGAGTGGCCGCTCCTTTAAGGCACCAGGTAATTCTTCTATTTCTTGCATTGATGTATCTTTTAAAGATGAAACAATTTGTATGAATTGTTGTTTTAATACTGCAGTGTTTGGACCTCACGACCTCATTCGTATGAGTGGGTTCGTAGGTAGCCTACATGTGAGTGTTCTTTTTGACAATGATTCTACGCATAATTTTATTAATGCTAAGTTGGTGCAGAAGCTGTAGTTGGCAACCGCACCAAGTGACCACAAGTACGTGGTTAAGATGGCAGCTGGTGGGGAGCAGCAGGTCTGGGACCACTTTGTCCCCCCACGTGCCGTTGAAGATTCAAGACTATGTAGATAGTTTATCTTTTCATGTCATGAATCTAGATAAGGTGGATTTAATCCTAGGTAAAGAGTGGTTTTATGCTAGGAATGAGTCCTTAAAGAAAGATTATGTATCTCATTGTATTTCTTTCTTGCATAATGACTCAATGGTTTGTCTTAAAGGTGATGAGCAAGACCTACCTTTTGTAACTGCTCATGAAGTGAATCAATGTATTTTGAATTCTGAGTATTTTTCGTAATTATGTTATCTGAAAGATGAATCTTACATAGATGCTTTTAGTACTCATAATGTCAATGTTGATGTACCGCCTTTCCCTAAAGCTTTGTCTTTTTCTGATGATAATTTAGAATCTTCGCTTGAGGGCAAAATCTTTAAGAGACTTAGAGAGGAATGTAGTGATTTATTCCATGAGCAGTTGCCTGAGGGTCTTCCCCCCTCACATGGAGTAGATCATCACATAGATCTTCTTCCCGACAGCTCTCCTGTATCGCTTTTTCCCGAAGAAGATAAAATTGCTAGTCAACTTAAGGAGTTGTTACGTAAAGGCCATATTCAGCCTAGTAAATCTCCTTGGGGAGCTCCTGTTTTGCTAATCGACAAAAAAGACGGTGGTATTTGCCTTTGTGTCGATTACAAAAAGCTTAATAAAATGACAATTAAGAACCGTTATCCCTTGCCTCGGGTGGACGACTTAATGGATCGATTGAATGGTGCTAAGTATTTCGCCAAATTGGACCTTAGGTCAGGGTACCATCAAGTTAGAATACACAAGGGGAATGTTTCCAAACTGGTTTTTGTACTAGGTAGGGCCATTGCAAATTTTTAGTTTTACCCTTTGGTCTAAATAATGCTCCGACAACCTTCCAACAGATGATGAACGATACTCTTCGTCCATATCTAGGGAAGTTTTTCGTGGTATTTCTAGATGACATACTGATTTATAGTGAGATACTTGAGGAGCACAAAGCGCATTTGCGTACAGTCTTAGATAATCTAAGGCAGACAAAGCTTTATGCTAAGGAGTCTAAGTGTGAGTTCTTTCAAACAAGACTCAAGTATTTGATACATATCGTGCCTGATCGTGGTCTTGAGATCGACTACCCAGAAAGTTCATGACTGTCCTATCCTAAAAACCATTAGGGAAGTAAAATCTTTTTTGGGCTTCAAAGGATTTTTCCATAAATTCATTAAAGACTATGCCTTAGTTGCATTGCCTCTAACGAATCTTCTTAAGGGAGTAAAGAAAGCCAAACAGAAAACTAAAAAGAGTAATGAGAAGAAGGCCAGAAGGCATTTGAAGATCAGTCCTCCTGTTGTTTGGACTGATGAACTTAATCAAAGCTTTGAAGCTTTGAAGATGTTAGTGTCTACAGCCCCTATCTTACACATAGTGGACCCTAGCGGATCCTTCTTGGTGAAAACGGATGCTAGTGACTATGTGGTGGTTGCAGTCCTTTATCAGGATGGTAGACCTGTGGCTTTTGAGAGCAAGAAGTTAGACCCAGCTCAAAGTAGGTATTCTACTTATGAGAAGGAACTTTTTGTTGTCATCCATGCGTTAAAGATCTGGAGACATTATTTGTACGAGTCGAAATTTGTGGTTATGACAGATCATGAGTCTCTTAATTATATCTGTGATGCCTCGGACCTTAGGGGCCATAAGGCCCGTTGTTCAGAACTCATTCAAGAGTTCGAACTCGACATTAAGTACCATCGAGGTACGTTGAATTGTGTACCTCAAATTGTGTCGCTGATGCTTTGAGCCAGATTGGAGAAGTTAATCAATTATGCTTTGCTGAGTTCCAATCCGAGTTGTATCTTTCTTTGCGAGATCTTTGTCGGACCGATGAGATTTTCGGTCATATCTGGCAAGAAGTCCTAGCAGGAAGCTCTGTTTTGAGAGATAATCTTGGAAAGCAGGATTCCAAGAAATCTCACGAAGAGAAGATACTTGATGAATATTCCATTATAAATGGTTTGCTTTTCTGTAGGGAAAAAGTTTGTGTGCCAGATATCGTGGACATAAGGGCCCAAATCCTGCACGAGTGCCACGATAGCCCCAGTGCAAGTCACCTTGGTATACAGAGGACACTTGACCTTGTTAAGAGAGAATTTTATTGGCCATAAATGAAAGGTCATGTCGAGGCATATGTTCAAAGGTGTGAACAGTGCCAAGTAAATAAAGCAAAAAGACTCAAAGCAGCTGGTCTATTGCATCCATTGGAAATTCCCAACAAGAAATGAAAAAGTATTTCCATGGATTTTGTGGTCGAACTTCCCAAGTCAGGGAAGGGTCACAATGCTATTTGGGTAGTGGTTGACAAGCTAACCAAAATGGCGCAATTTATTCCAACAAAAACTACTA
This sequence comes from Diphasiastrum complanatum, assembly GCA_029204225.1. Classification (NCBI taxonomy): domain Eukaryota; kingdom Viridiplantae; phylum Streptophyta; class Lycopodiopsida; order Lycopodiales; family Lycopodiaceae; genus Diphasiastrum; species Diphasiastrum complanatum. Next base: position 57,326 of record MU832963.1, on the reverse strand, counting down.
TTAAAGCTTCAGAACTTGCTAAACTCTTTGTTGAAAAGCTGTTCAGGTTGTATGGCTTGCTGAACGATATTGTAAGTGATCATGGTTCCAAATTCATTGGCAAGTTCTGGCAGGCGGTCTTTGAAAGACTGAAAACTACTTTAAGTCTATCATCTACAGATCACCTAGAAACTGATGGTCAGACCGAACTTGTCAACCAGTCGATGGAAGATATGCTTCGTGCATATGTTTCCAGGCGACAATCAGATTGGAAAAAGTATTTTACAAGTAGAGGTGAGGAAGTCCTCCAAATCCAAGGTAGAGCCTCCAAATGTCCTCCAAGCAACCTGCAAGCTTCAAGATGCTTCCCAACTCCAAGCTAGGATGCCTCCACCTGCAAGTAAGGATTTGCAAGCCTCCAAGGATCTCTCCTCCACCTGTGTCCCTACTCTTTAAACACAAAGATAGATAACAAGCTGGCCTCAAGTATTCACCACCCAACCGTAGCTAGATCCAAGCTCCAAAAAATGTCAAGAGACTCCTTCCATAACCTATGAGTCTTTGAATGCCTTTCTTGTGGGAGTTGGGAACTCAATGGAGACTTTAGAAGGGCGCCCTCCTACTAGGTCCCATTGCCCAAGTTGTGCAAGTATACTTTGGTCCTAGACCAATAAAGTGATATGGTTCAAGGTTGAGGCCCAAGGTTTAGAAAATTAGTCATCCAATGACTTTCTAACACCTCACTAGGTTCCATACCTCCATCCAAGGCATAGACGCCTACCTGCCCTTAAACAAGGACACTAGTACCTTAATCTAAGACACCTACCCTTAATAGTAAGGGTACTCCTTATCCAAGGGTCACGTGACCCCATACCTCCAACTAAGGTATAGTCACTTGCCTGTCCTTATCCAAGGGCACATACCCTTATCCTAAGGGTACCTTGCCATATAGCCCCCAACACTAAATGGACTATTAGGGGTCTGAAGTACTGCTAGTTACATAGGTATGTAAGAAAGTATCTCCCAATGGTTGAGTTCGCATACAATAGTATGAAACATTCTGCCATTGGTTTTAGTCCTTTTACTCTTGTACGGCTTTCGGCCTCGTTCCCTTATCTCCGTTGGACTCAAAGGTCTCAAGGTTCAAGCTGCAGCGGATTTCTTGCATGATATGCAGAAAATGTTGCAGGTGGCTAGGGAAACCATTAAATCGGCTCAGGATCGAGCCAATTTTATGCTAAACAAAGCCGCACTCCTCGAGAATTTGAGATCGGTGATTGGGTGTATCTTAGAATCCCAAAAGACTCTAAGACACTTTGAACGGGAAAATGTTCAAAGTTATCTCCATGTTTTAGCAGTCCTTTCAAAGTTCTTAACAAGATTGGTAGGGCTGCTTATAGACTAGAACTCCCTGTTGGAACTAAGGTTCATCCTGTATTCCATGTTAGTCGTTTAAAGGAACGACTTGGTAGGAAAGATCACCTGATTCCCACAGATGATCTAGTTCTATTGGAGGATTTGACTGCTTTGGTACCCCATGAACCGGAAAGGATCATGGATGCTCGATGACATCAGCTGAGAAATCGTTTGATTTCTGAACATCTGATGCATTGGAAAGGTAGGTCAGATGATGAGGACACCTGGGAGAAGGAGGATGATTTAAGACTTAGATTCTCTGGTTTCTTCCCATAGAAGGAAGTTTTTAGGGGGGGGGGGGGGGATTTTATGTACCATAACGGTATGCCCTTCAGTGATGGCCTCATGAGGGGCATGATGCAGGACTAGAGTTATCGACATGTCTAGGTGCCACATGTCACCATCCCAGGTGGTCACGTGTCACCGGTAGGACCGTGCTTGATGAGACCCACTGTGCTATGGCTATATAGTGGTGGGGTTTCCCTCTTTTCATTCACTCAGTCTACTCGGGAGTTGGTGGATGGAGAGCACGTGCATGAGCCTGGATGTATCTCCAGGCCAGGAGATGTGTGCTAGGGAGAGCTGAGTGCGATGGCTGGTGGTATGGGACGCCAGTTATTGTAGGAGGCTTGACCGGGCATGTTAATGTCGATTGCTCCAAAGCATGGGGGTGGGTCAGTTGTGATCCTACGATTGGGCAATTACGGTGCATCGTCACTGGTATGGGGTGTGCGGAACCTTCAAGGCAGTCAATGATCCTAGGGAGTTGTAACAGGGTCTATTTGGAAGTATATGCAGACTAGAAACCAATGTTGGTTTATTCAGATATATAATGTAGCTCATTCTTGAAAAACTTCATTAGCGACCTCTAGAGCAAAATCTCTAGTAGTGATTATCCCAAGAGTGGTATCTATAGTGATAATATCCATAGAACCCCAATCTATGATTCATAGTACAAGACAAAATCATCTCGGATTAGCAAAGTTGCCATAGTATCCCATGGCATTTGAAAAGAGTGAAGTTCATACTGGTAGTACTTTCCATAGGCAGGACGATGACCTAGGGCAGGTCTGAGCATTTTGATATCTAAACTCAGAACAAGTTTAAATCCCTGTTGATTTTCTTGTGACAAGGCCAACTACAATCTTGTAATATACTTTGGGAGTTTGGATTTTGTGCCTATGTGCATCATTATATGGCTAGCATCTTCAATACTCTTAAACTCACAAAAATTGGGATCAAAATTATCTACTTCTGTCTTTGATTTTGTGAAGTCAAGGAAGTACTTCATTGAGAAAAGCTTAGGTTATCTTTGGTCAACCCTTCTTCTTTCTTTGCTTTGGGATCTTTGTATGTAGAAAACTCCAACAGTCTTTGCTTGAAGCTCTTGAAAGTGGACAAAGCATCCGATTTTTCCTTTAAAAATTATATGTGAAAATTGTCAACTAGTCTCGACATCTTTATTTGGCATTTTTGGAGGCCAAAATGAAATCTCAACTTAGAGATAGTTTCATATTTGTCAATAAGGGCCTAAATAGTGGTATTACTATTTTTGAAAAGTAGTTAAGTGGATGAGATCATGTTTGGACTCATTCTAATTGGCTAATTAGTATTCTAGGTTTTTGGTTAAGTACCTAGAAGTTGCCATTTTAGGGCATACTTAGGGAAAGTGGCTAAACAAAATTTAGTCTATTATAAATAGATGTAGCTACATGGAGAACAGATCATTTTATTCTCTTATGATGTGGAGAATTCATCTTTGTTGATTCTATGTCCATCTCTTGTGGATTTCTCATGATATCTTGAGTTTCTATGTGTAGAATGTTGATTTTCTTGTTGATATAGCTTTACATGTGTGGAGTATTATACTGTACTGCTGATGTATGGAAAGGGATAGTACTAAGTTATATCTAAGTGGTTATGATCAGATCTTGCATTTCTAAATTCTAGCATGCATAAAGTAGTGATTTCTATGTTGTTGATGAATCTAGATGTGTGATCCAAATTGGCTAAAGATCAATGATGAACTAATAGTGTTTTGATCTTTGATTTTTCACATGGTATCAGAGTAGGTTTCAGGCCAAATATTGTGAGCTTACCAAATCTAGAAGTGGATTTGAGGATGCCATAAATTCTATGAGGATTTGGAGGTGTTGTTGACTCAAATCAAGCATTTTCAGCTATAAAGATCGGACCTTTGTGATCTAAAAGTTATTTTAGGTCAAATCTCTTGTAGATGGACGATTTTGAAACCACTTATTTGGAATGTGGAGACAAAAATTGCTCATGGTAGAAGATAATACATTCTAATAGATGATATATCAAGATTCTAGGTTTTTGCATGTAGATTTTTCTTGATTCAATATTTTGCATTTTTTATGAAACCCTAAATTTGATAGGATCTCTTGATTTTCAGGTTGCTGGAATTTTCAAGTGTGTGTTTCAATCTTAGGTGCTGGAAAAAGTTCATGAAATCGTGTTTAGATCTATTGTGATCAAGAAATCAAGATTCTAGGTGCTAGGATTTGCTAGAAGAGAGAAAAGGAGAGGCTAGAGTGTTTCAAATCTTTGTGATTTCTTCTTGAGTTTCATTTGTTGATTTTCAAGAGATTTCTAAGTGCATTGGAATAGGTTCAAAGAAGATCAAATCATTGCAACATGGAAACATCAAGTGGTTTCACGTTGGAAGGCAATCATAGGCTTACCTCAATCAACCATTCTACTTGGAAGGTGAGGATGGAGTCCTCATTGGAGATGAATGAGATGATGGAAATTGTGGAGGATAGACCTTTGGCACCTCAAGATTAGTTGAGGTATGATAAGAGAGCTAAGAAATCTCTACACATCATCAAGATGAATGTGACTAATGAACTTCTCAAGGAAGTTGGTAAGTGCACAACATCAAAGGAGGCTTGGGATTATTAAAAAAAGCTTTATGAATGTAAGTCTACACCTAGAGTTCTAACTCTAAGGAGACAAATATTTTCTTGTATTCAAAAGAAGGATGAAAGTGCTCATGCTTTTGTTTTGAGGGTTAAAGCATTCAATGATGAGCTAGCATGTATTGATGAAAGCATTAAGGAGATAGAACTTGTTCAAGTTATTCTTAATGGCTTGTTGGATGATCATGCTAATCTTATTCAAAGTTTTGCTATCCAAAAGACTTTGCCAAGTATGGTGGATTTGCAAGAGATTTTTGTCAAGTTCACACGTGTGGAGTGCCCACTACATGTGTTTGAGATCTCCTAAGATGTGTAGATGCACTAAGATCAAGACTAGATTGAGATTCAAGATCTATCTTTGAATCTATGGTAAAACTACACTTCTACATGCATTCAATCACTTCCAAAACCTAACACACACGTGTGGGAAGTGTTCAAAAATTATTCTAAGTAAAAACAAGCTGCTCTCATCGGGTAAAGAGAGAAAATCTTCATGAGCTCTCGAGTAGAGAGATAAAGCTAGAAAAGTACATACACACAAAATCCACTCAATCTCCAAATCAATTAGATCAAAGTGAGGAGTACAATATACTATAGATCCACGAGCTAACACAATGCTCAAACATGATTGGACCACACTTTTGCCACCTCTTAATCCTATTGGACCATTGATCCATTCACCTCTAAATTCTATTAGACCATTTCCAAGCATATCTCAAATTCTATTGGACCACTCATGGTTCCACCTCTAAATCTTATTGGACCTCTAAAAAGCTTAATCAAACCAAAGCATTACACTTTTCTATTATCCATTTAGCTCGAGTTCTACCTCCTACTCTATTTTGGCTCAATAGTGACATTACATGTGGAATTGGATAATTTGCCATCTATGCCAAATTTGACCCTATTATCTTCCTACACCAAGACGCTTGTCATGAAAAAACATAAGATTCCTACATCTAACATATATAATCTTTTTCCATTTTTCACAATTTTGGCGAATGAGGAGTTTAGGCTTCAAGCAATAGGTGGATCTACATCTACATCTCAAGTTGATGGAGAGGATGCTATGTTCATCAAAGGCAAATTAAAGGGCAAAGGCAAAGGTAAGTGGTCAAAGGTCAAGATCAAGGTGAGCCTTCCTCTTTTGTTGGTAATAAGAAAGATAGGTCAAAGTTAATGTGCTTCTATTGTGGAATCAAAGGGCATTTTGCTAATGATTGCTACAAGAAGAAGAGAAATCAAGGTGAGAAGCTAATCAACCTAACTATTGATGAATATGGTGTTGATGAACAAATCTCAAATGATGCTTTTGTTATGTGATCTTGTTTATTGGATAATCATGGAGACATTGATCCTTGATGGATTGATAGTGGAGCTACATCACATATGACACATCATGAAGAGTATTACTCATCTTTGATGGCATTTTAAGGTGACAAGAAGGTGATCTACACAGCCAATTATGGTGAGTGTGAAATCAAAGGGATTGGCACAATTCCTATTTTCCTTTCTACTAATAGGAATGTGACTTTGAGAGATGTTTTGTTCATTCTTTCCATTACTAAGAACCTTCTTAGTGTGAGTCAATTACTTGATAAGGGATTCAAGGTGGAGTTTGGGATACAAAAAAAATGTTAAGATATATCTTAACCAGCTGCATCCAAAGTTTGTGGATGACTGTCGTCTGTTGTTCCACAAGGTGTACCAGGCTCCTCCATCCTGTGGCGAAATCACAATCAGATTCGCCAAATGCTAAACCTTTGAGCGCTACAAGGCCGCCAAATTGGACCCTGCCTCTCACAAGATAGCATGGGTGAGATTTGGTGAGAATGTGATTGCAATGTGCAGCAGCAAGAAGGATGGCCTACAGAAAAACTGGAAAATTGGAACAGGGCTAATGGCCCCCCTCAGAATATGAGTTAGAGGCAAGAGAGAGCACTCCAGCAAGTTTGGAGGCGAGGACAGTGTGTTCTACACTACTCTTTCCCCTCCAGGATATATGCCTGAGGTGGAGGCAATGAATAGGGTGAGAACAATGTCGTCCAAGTAATCAAGGACGAGATTCATGAAGCTGGAGAAACGCCTTCTTGAGCTTCAGACACGCACTCCTCCCAATAAAGAGGAGATAAAAGAAGTGGATGATGAGCTCATTTTGACAAGGCGCACGCTAAAAAAAGCTAAAGTGCAAACGGATGCCCAGTCCCTCGGAAGGGAGGTTGTAGAGGAGGAGGTAAATTTTTTTGGTAGTCTTCCTTTTGCTGTTTGGTACTTTTGAAGCTTATGGACAAGTTGTGGTCATTATAATAAAACCTTTGGAGATTTTAATAATTTTTATATTGTTTTTTGGTACTTACGCGGCCCAACCTCAATGCCAAGGTGGAAGAATTTACAGATGCTACGAATGCGGAGAAGGGCATAGAGTTGCCAAATGTCCTCATGAGGGCATGTATACACCCTTCTACCGAGAATGCGGATATGAATGTTAAGAAAAAACCTTCAGAACGTCAACCCACAGAAGCTCCAACACCACCACTAGGCTCACCACGAAGAATAGATCTTAACGACTGTTTATATCATCAAGAAGTACCATTCCAAATGGGATTAGCCTGAGGTTCTACAAACAGAATTGCTCACAAGTCTATTGACTAGCATAATGAACTTATCCCAGGAAGTGTACTTGGGATTGCACCACAAGTGAAGGGCGTTCTATCAAAATGGATGAATTCGAAACCTATATCAACATCAAAAGAACCCTTAAATTGTGCCAGGTACGAGGGAACCAGTAATGTCCTCAACATAGGGACAACATGGGAAAGTGAGCAACACAATAGCACCTTGCCAATCAAGCACAAGCAATACGAGGACAAAGTGGCGGTGGTAGATGGAGGATCTAGTGTCCACTTGATCTCCACTACCTTATATCAGAAATGGAATTTACAAGGACTGAAGCCAGTAAAAGATAATCAACATTCCCAATTCTAGGAAGGAGTGTAGCCCTTGTTTTTTCCTTGTTGAAGGCATGGTATCATAAACGGTTCTTTGTTGGACTTGAAACATCCACAAGGAAGGCCATTTCATGGGAGGGAGCATTGTGGTGACATTATGGAATGATACAACCATATGGTTCTGAAATTTTGACTAGCACTCTTCATGCTTTCTTTCTATCTCTTTCATTCTTGGTGTGTTCTTGGTACTTTTGGTTCTCCTGGAGTACCAAAGTTTTGTGGGTTGTTGATACTTTTTTGTTCGTGGTACTCTAGGATTTTTCTGTTCTTGGTTCTATAATTTTTTGTGTTCGAAGTCCTTATTTTTTATATTGAAGTACCAAAATTGGTACTATTGGTTGTTGTCTTAGTCTAAATCTCGATAGCTTTAAACCTGTTATGCTATAAATTAAAGGGTTCAAAGGGTTTGGTCTTGACTTGTCAAGAGGGACTATGTGAAATCTTATTACATGTGTGTGGGTCGTCACATATTTTTTACAATACACACACACCCACACTCACATAGTCTCCAAGACACTGGAGAATGATATTTAAGGTCACTCCATGGGTCAATACAACATGTCACATCCCATAGAAAATAATTGGTGAAGTTTTGCCACATCGGAGATGTGAAGGCTTTCCCCACCATTGGGCCACCCATCCCAGTTTTTACACCAGTTTGTCATGCTTAACTAAGCATGTATAAACCAACACGCCTGGTTGGGCAAAACTTCTTCGAGTATTAACCATGTTATATAACGTATTGACCAGGGTTGGCTACCAAACCACCCCTAGGAGTTTAACGTACCTCAGATTTGGTGTACCTGCCACAATGGTCTAATGGACTTAAGGATTGATTTATATCATACCGATATAATTTGTTCCTAACTCATTGGTCGTCACAGATTTTTTACAATACACACACACCCACATTCACAAAGTCTCCGAGACACTGGAGAATGACATTTAAGGTCACTCCATGGGTCAGTACAACACGTCACATCTCATAGAAAATACTTGGCAAAGTCCTACCATTGGGTCACCCATCCCAATTTTTACACTGGTTTGTCATGCTTAACTAAGCATGTATAAACCAACACACCTGCCATCCGTTGGGCAAAACTTCTCTGGGTATTTACCATGTTATACAACATATTGATCGAGGTTGGCTACCAAACCACCCCTAGGAGTTTAACGTACCTCATATTTGGTGTACCTGCCACAATGGTCTAATGGACTTATGGCTTGGTTTATATCATACCGATATGATTTGTTTCTATCTCATTGGTCGTCACAGATTTTTTACAATACACACACACCCACACTCACGTAGTCTCCGAGACCCTGGAAAATGACATTTAAGGTCACTCCATAGGTCAGTACAACACGTCACATCCCATAGAAAATACTTGGCAAAGTTTTGTCATGTCAAAGATGTGAAGGCTTTCGCCACCATTGGGTCACCCATCCCAGTTTTACACTAGGCTTATCACACACACACACACACACACACACACACACACACACACACACACACACACACAAAATGACAGAACCCATTGTCATTCTCTCTCTCTCTCTCTCTCTCTCTCTCTCTCTCTCACACACACACACACACACACACACACACACACACACATTACTAGACTCTATGAAACTATTTGTTTGGGTTTAGGATTTTCGTAAGTAACTGTTAAAAATATTTTTATCAGTAAAAGTCATAACTGCAAAAAATTTTTACTCTTCGAGCTTATTCCAGCAAATATATGCACGACCATATTTGATTTCAGTTTGATTGAGATTTTTAAAGATCCTACCCAGATAGATGAAGTTGTACGGCTTTTAGGGAATTTCTAAACTTTCTTTCAAGTTAAATATCTTCTAAGTATGTGCTCTTATTCAAGTGATGTATAAAGCAATATTGCTCTATTTTTTGAGCTCATGATTAGTTTCAAGTATTTTTATGACGCAACCCATATCAGGTATATAGGCATGTTATCTTTTCTCAGATTGAATTGATACAAAAAGCCAAATTACTCAATTCTAAGCGAGCTAACCAGAATTTATGTTGTTGTACATATATTGGACCCAAAATAGGTGAGGGGGTCTATGACAATAGAATATTTTCACTACTGTCTGTAGCATCATAATCAAAATTCATGTAAAGAATATATTCAAATCGGAAGAACAATGAAAATAGTGTTCTCACACACGTTACTAGACTCTATTGAGCTATTTGTTTGGATTTAGGGTTTTCGTAAGTAACTGTTAAAAATGCTTTTATCAATAAAAGTATTAAAATAATGACCTCAATTCAAAAAGTCATAACTGCAAAAAAAATTTACTCTTTGAGCTGCTTCCAACAAGTATATGCATGATGTTAGGGGAAATTCCCGACGGGGGATTAGTCTCGCCAGGAAGCCCTATAGGGGAAGGGCCCACACTGCTCTTACGTGAGTGATTGAGGGATACCGCTTCCAATCTTGAGGGCCATCTCAACCACCCCGTGCTCCCCAGCCGATGAGGGCTTTCCAGGCCCGCAAAGGCACGGTTGCAAAGAGGTTTAACAGCCCTCTAGGTCATATTGATCATGTCTTTCCATATCATAGCTCTAGGTGAGGGTGATTAAGGGCATCCCCATTACACTAAAGTCTTGTAGCCTACGGGTCCAAGGCCGTCTCATGGCATTATGGCTCTAGCCTAAAGCCTTCAAAGTATAGGGTTTGTTGATCGTACGACTGCACTTGGTAAAGGGGATGGTGCTTACAATTTTCGTGAAATGTCCATGAGCAGTCAATCAACGAGTTTAAGGCACACAAGATGAAGCTAGCACACATACACCAAATAGAAATAGGACGTCATCTCTTTGTTAATTTTGTGCAACGTGGGGGTGCCAGTTATACGTGCCGCCTTGTTTGATAGGCGGTGGTATTTCGCCAACCGTCAAGCCTAGGTATTTCGCTAGGCAGTTCCAACGATGGATGTGACTATGCTGACCCCTAACCGAGGTGATGTATTTCAATCATGAACGGTGACGGCCCGCTCTTGTGTTTCAAAGAGATCGGATCAATGACTTACTCATACGAAGAAACTGCTAATATCAAGACTAACTTTGCAAACTGACTCACCATATACTCAGAACTCTCGATCTTCGATAATCATGCGCTTAAGATGAGGGAATACAATTAGCATGCTACTTAACATGATCGTCATTATGAAATCCATAACAATGCTATTTAAAACATAGCCAAGACAATTTCAAGTGATGTTAGGTTAGCCTTGCCGACGATATTTCACAAAACGACTTCATATCACACAACACAAGAACTTAAGAATAATAAAAAAAACCATGTTTTGAAGAGGATCCAAGAAGTACGCCTTATGTGAAAAAGAGAAAACCGGGTATGTCCTTAGAATTCTCAAGTCACGAATGCTCGCCGATCCGTCATGTTATTATTTCACCAAAACCCTTCACTATGCCAATGAGATGTGAACCCAGAAGGTAACCCATCCTGACAGCGCGTCGTTCAAGCCCAGGTGCATCGAGCTTGCACGGGACAGAGCTCAGGGAGTTTCAACAAGAAATCTACGGATTCTAGAAGAGCTTCAAGTGGTAACCATAGATTTGACAAGCCTGGCAGGGCTCCAGCGAGCTAGCCAAGATTCAGTGAGCTTCCAAAAGCAAGTTCATTGAGTGGACTCAGGTTCAACGAGCTCAGAAGATATTCAAGATGCCCAGCTGCAGGTTCGACTACCTAGCCGAGGTTCAGCGACCTCCAACAGACTTATTCCAGGGCAGGTCAGATAGCCAGTGCTCAATGCTCACGTTCCACAGGCAATAGGCATTATTGTCAGTCATGCATCTACATATGGGATGGGCCTCCAATAGCCAATCTAATTGCGGTCATGAGTGGGTATCTGGCAGCAGTAGTCAATCGTTCATGATAAGCATGCTTGCAGTAGCAATCAAGGGCTCTGGATCAGAAAACGAGCTATTATTCCGACCACCTCACAGTGTAGATCAAACACAAAACTTGGCATACGATAGGTGGGAGTACAAACCATTCATGAGGTCATCAACAATGAGAAATAAAGCATGGAGAGTTGTTGCATGCAGCTGTGTGTAAGGAAAATATGATCCATGTGTTGCAAAGAAAAGGAACAAGATGACAGAATGGCCTCCTTGGAAGGTGGAATTGTGCATGACATGATAACTTTTTAAGAAGGAAAACTGATTCTATGAAGAATATGGCAATGGAAAACTTCAAAAGATAGCATGTCCACAACCGCCTTACTGCCTGCTCAGCAACCAACGATGCATCACAACATTCTCACAATCACTTACCTAAGAGTCTCCTCACAATCAATATGAAAGCCATCCTCTCCCTCATGCAACACTCTCATGCTCTCCCCTTGATTTCACGTGTACCATCACCAATGGTTAACAACAACCAGCTCTATCAGGGACACCAGCAGCCCATTCTCCCCTTGATTTCACGTGTACCATCACCAATGGTTAACAACAACCAGCTCTATCAAGAACACCAACAGCACATTCTCTCACGTAACATACCAAACAAAAGTTTTTCTCTCCCATCATCTCACCCTTCCCAATGAATGCAAAAAGAGGCCTCTCCCTTTATATGCATCTCTCACACCTTCCCCTTCAAAATGCCATGTCTTCATTCTTCAAGCCTTTCACAAAAAGTGTCCTCTCTTGTACATGGCTCGTAGTTGTGATTTGATCACAAGTGGTACCTTTCCCCTTTTAGAAAAGATGGATTGGGGTCATGGGTACACGGGTATTACATGTGTGAGCCACTTTTTTCTTTTGCACTTGTTGGTGGTGTAAATGAAAGTACTTCTCTTGATTACTCTTCTTAATTGGGTGGTCCTCATTGCTACTTGTGGTCAATTCCTACCACTTTTAGGTAGTATATTTTTATCAAGTGGATTTGGCCTCTTCTTTGCATTTTTCTTTTGCATGTCCATGGCCCATTGTCAAGCCGTTGAGGTGATTTGTTTGTCGGGGTGCCGCTTTGACTTGCATTGGTCCTAATGCCTAAAACCTTATGCTTGATATAATGTTTAATATAAAATCTGATGTTTGGTATAAAACCTTTCCCAATGTTTGATATAAAACCTGATGGTTTTTGTTTCAATTTTTGCAGGTGTTTTGCATTGGAGGAAGTGATTCCATGACATGGACACTCCCGAGTGTGTGTGCGAAGCAACCCTTCATACGTCACTCCAAAGGGTGAGAGCCAGTCTACAAGGAGGAGGAGGTTGAATACGAAGTGACAAGCAATGTGTAGGGCGTTGTTGCTTGCACCTATAGTTCATCTCGTTGAGGAGACGACATGTTCAACCGCAAGTTTGGTTTCAAACTTGCAAAGTGTCGAGCACATATTGATTGTTAGTGTTGGTGGCGTGGGTAGTTTAGGAGTGGTTGTCACACCAGAGCATGTGCATGGCAATGCCATGTATAGAACGCCTGAGTTGGAGTCCAGGTCGGAAGGGAAGAGTAGATTAGAGCGGAGGAGAAGAGCGAAGTGGAGGCTTTTAACTCACGAGTTAGAGCAGATTCAGCAACGTGTTCATAGGGATGTAGTTGGTTCAGCCACCGTACGATTGAGCCGCCTTTTGATCGACTCGACTTGAGAGTGACATATGACCAGCTTGTGAGCTTGAAATAGACAAGGTTGCCGAATAGTCATCGAGGATGAATAGAAAACATTCGAGGTGGTTGATAGTTGACATGGCATAATGGCTGAGTGGTCGAAAGTGAAAGTCGTCTATTTGATGTGGCGAATGCCGAATAGTTGAGATGGTCGAATATTTCTGTGTCTTAGGACTTTGTCATGAATTTCTTTGTATTTCTGTAGACGGTTAGAAAACAAGAGTAATTCTGCAGAGTTTGAAATTGTACAAGTATTTACATCAACTAATGAATGGATCTAGATTAGAAGAAAAATAGGGATGGAGAGGTCATGAATCCAACAAGTGTTTTGCACCACCATTAGATTCTTGAGAGAAGCTATGCACATCTAAATGTATGATCTCAAGAGGAGTGTTTGGTCTTGTAGTGGATCTTGAAAATGGAAGCTTATGGGCTTTTGAGAGGCTACAAGCCACAAAATGCTTGCCACATCTTGACAAATTTTTGGGGAGGCCGAGTGCAAGCTCCTTTGCACATATTGATTCCATAGCTTTGAAGTTGGGGTGGCCCAACCTCTTGTGCGATAGCTCCACCTTGGTGATCTCCTCCTTTGCCATGTTAACACTCTTCATCACCACATTAGAATGATTCTTCATCCTCCTCCTCCTCCTCCTCCTCCTCTTGATATGCAATGTTGCTTTGTTTGTCTTCTTGTGCCTTTTTCTTCTTGAAACATTCTGATGTGAAGTGCCCCATTCTTTCCACAAAAGAAACACTTGTACTTGGTTTTTGAGCTTGATGATGCATCCTCCTCCTTGGCCTCCTTTTGATGATTCTTCTTGGCATCATTGGTCTTTTTCTTCTTGGCTTCATTGGTCTTTTTCTTGTCTTTGAATGAGAAATTTGCTTTCTTACCTCCATCCTATAGCATCCTACACTCTTCAACTACAAGCACATTATGAACTTTTTTAATTGTAGGCAAAGTGTCTTGAATGGCAAAGCTTTGGAGCGAATTTCTAAATTCATCACCTAGATTATCTAGGACCACTTGGAAAAGCTCATTATTTTGAATCTTCTCTCTGATAGAGGCTAACTCTTTGTTGAGAGACTTGATTTTAAGCACATAATCTTGTGCATTTTTGTCGTACTATACCAACAAGGGTAATATAGATTTTGTAGCAAATAGTGTCATTCCCACAGAGGACAGTGTTAGAAAGTTATGTTTTTGGTACAACAATTTATGACAAGTGGTTTCGAGCGTTATTTTGGTTGTCGACAGACATTAAAAAGTAACCAATATCACTTATATTTGGGTGTGTGGTGTTGATAATGTTTAGAACAACAATCTGGCCTCTATCAAATCGAATAAAACACGTCCTACAGATGAGATGTTATCAGAGTAGTACAACAATACTACACTCTGGCTGATTAAGGTGTCAACAGAGAGCTGAGAAATGTTCGATGTATTCGCGATTGTACAGACAATTAATTAATCGCGTTCGCGAACTATTCGTTTCTAGACAGAAGTCCTCAACAATTAAAGTCCAAATTAAGGGTTAAAGAATACGAATGGTTTCAGAGCACGTTAGAAACTTATGTCAGTGACAATCAGGAAAAGAGATCAAAGACTCAATTCTTCAGACAAGGTTTCTATACATACAACTTTATTCAATGATCGTGCTAGACTGTACCAAAGATAGTCGTTATTCGAGTGCCAAAAAGAAAGTATTTGCGACAGATGAATAAGATGAACGGATACACAACAAACGACTGAAATGCACTAAAGAGTCTATCTGATTAGAGAGTAATTCATGTAATGCGTTAGAGATTGTTAGCAAACTCAAGATCACTCACACTCAACAGTGCGGAGAACAGAGATAAGAGAGAATAACTCACATAACTCTATTCACTTCTTCAATCTCTTACATATGCATAAATCCTTCTCTCTCGATGCTCAAGACTAAAGTGTGAGATCTATATATGTTCTACGGGGCAAACAAACACACCTCTTTAACAACAGGTGCGTCGCTCCTGCGAAAGGGTCTAGTTAACAATTAGACTATGTATACGTTCAATTATACCATGAAAGGTATATTTAACTAAGAGTTAAAGTTACTCTAGTTTAACATGTCTTTTCGTATCTAGTCATTTCGTGTGGACGACCTAGTAAAGGTTATCCAAGGCAATGTCTTTCCTACTAAAGGTTTTGCCCTTACATTAGAGGAGTTTTGAGCTCCAAAAAGACCCTTTAAGAATTTGTGCAAGATGTAGTTTATATTATTGAAATATTATAGCACTAATACTTTGACTTGCCATAACTTTTTAATCATAGCTTAGAAGTATATTATCTAACATATCATTGAAAAGTTCTTGTCAAGGGCTTTCCAATGCACCAAACTTCGCTAAATTCGGACTTACCACTAAAAAGTTATGCCATTTTTAGTGTGGAATCAAAATGTGGACTCAAAAAGTTACGTTACGTAGACTTCAAATTTGAGTGTTTTGATTGGTCCATGTGTAAGAAAACATTGAGAAAAAATATAAATTTTTTTTTTACAAAGGTTCTTTTTTGGATTTAGAACTCCTCTAATGATTACAAGGCAAGTACTTAGGAGATATATTCCCAAAAAATGACTTAGGCCTCTTCATGATTTATACTTAACCAGCTCATATCTTCATTTTTGAGTATATCATGTCATATTTATGTTGATATTCAATTTTTAACAATAAGGTGCCATCACATATATCCCCTTCCTCAAATGTGAAACGTCCTCGTGAACATAACATCTTCTTTTTGAGGATTATTCGCAAAACATTCTGTTCTTCAGATTTTCATTAAGGCGAAAAGATATTTCTTCGTATATTTTGTCCTTTAGATATTTCTTCGTCTTAGAGAATATGTGTCTTGTTGTTTCTTTAATTGAATAGGTTGTTTTGAGTTGACCTTTGAATTGTTGATGAAAACTAGAATCAAACTTCAAAACATCTTTAAACTTCAAAAATTCAGCATCCCATAGAAACATCAGCATAACAAAGGCATGAATTAATGTTTTATGAATGATTCAATTCTTCATATAATTTCTGAACAAACTCCAAGTTTTGTTGAACTTCGATCAACAACAAGTCTTCTTTTGATTTTGTGTAACGGCCAATTGGTAAGTTGCCGAATTCTTCTAACTTGACCAAGAGCAATGTTCCATCGAACAGCTCCTGAATTAACTTTGTATCTTCGTCCGAATCACTTTGAAGATGACGTGGCATAATGACATGACATCTGTCACTTCCATTTATAGAGGACGTGCATGGCTCAGTGTTTGAAACTATAATTTGACAGATCGATCTTTAATGACGGAAGACCGTTTGTGAAAACAAAAAAAATCAAATTAAGAAGAAACAATATCTGTTTTGATATGTGAGCGTACACACGTGTGAAAAATGATGATCACGTGGCCATCATCTTTAATGGAGGAATACAAAAAGTAGGTCGAGAGATTCTCGAGAGATTTTCGAAAATATGCTAGAAAGATTCTAGAAAGTTTCGCGAAAATTTCTCGCAGGATCCTAAAAAAAATGATACAGAAACTCACGAAAATTTCTCGAAAATTTTAGCAATATACTAGAAAATTTCTCAAAAAACTGGAGAAAATGCTAGAAAAGATGCTAAAAAAATTCTCGAAAATGATCTACGAACATTTGATTAACAAATTTAGTGTCGTGAAAAATTCTCGAAAATACTTTAAAAATTATATTGAAAGATTGAGAGAAGTCAGGAAAAATTCTCGAAAATTTCACGAGACATTATGAAAAATATTGGAAGGTGGTAGAAAATTTCACAAAAATTTCTAGAAAAGATAAAAGAAAAGTCGCAAAAAATATTAGAAAAGATAAAAGAAAATTCGCGAAAAATTCCAAAAAAATACTAGAAAATAATAAGAATAATAAAAAAAAATTTCTGGTCAAAGGTACTAATTCTTCAGTCTGGACCCATTAATACGTGTAGGTAACAGTTCACCTTCAAGTGATTGAAGTTGCACAGAATCATCGTCAAACACCTCTATGACTTTATAAGGTCCAAGCCATCTCATATGGAGTTTTCCAGGGAACTTTTGATGTCGACTGTCATATATTAGCGCAAAGTCATCCGCTTTCAGATGACATTTCCTGATATGACTGTCATACTTCTTCTTTCTTTGTTTCTGGATTTCCTTCATTAATTTTTGTGAAGTCACATGAGCTTTAACTAGTTCTTCAATATTAGTCAACCTTTCGTTTATACATTCTGTATCTATTCGTTGAGCTTGAATATGAAAAGTTTCCCCCTCAAATTCAATTGGCAAAATAGGATGCACACCATACGTTCGAAAAATATGGTGTCTGCTTTGTCGTGATTTTTTCTGTGTTGTGATAAGCCTAGAAAACTGATGGTAGTTTCTGATCCCAATCTGTTGCATATGCAATAGTAATTTTGTTCAGGATCTTACATAAAATTCCATTAGCTCTTTCTGTCAACCCGTTTGCTTTTGGATTATACGGTGTAGTTTTTCTGTGTTTGATAAAAAAATATGTTGTCAGCAACCGTATCGTGCCATTTAGAAAATGTGTACCTTGGTCACTTACTAGTTCAAGTGGACAACCATATCTTGTGATTATACTTTTGAATAAGAACGTCGCGACAGTTTTCGCATCGTTTCATTTCGTTGGCTCTGCTTCAATGTTCTTTGTAGCATAATCCATTGCAACTAGAATATAAGGACATTTCGTATGTCGGGTCACAGGTTTGATTGGACCGACAAAGTCAATCCCCCACTTTTTCAAATGGTGCAAGAGGCAGGATTGGTGTCAACGGCCAATTCATTGCTTTTGTAGGCTTACTAGATCTCTGGCATTGATCACATGAACGAATAAAGTTTGATACATCCTTGAATATTGTTGGCCACCAATACTTGGCAGTCAATATCTTATTAACTGTGTTCTTTAGAAAAAATTGTCCTCCAGCATCTTTTGAGCTTAACGACCTTTTTAATGTCTTCAGTTTTGAGACATCTTCGTAGTTGATGGTCAGCACCAAGCTTGTATAGAACAATGTTAATAATTGTATAAGGTGCTACCTTATATTGAAAAACTGTCTTTTGCTCTTAATCATAACCATCCGGATATATATGATCTTTGACATAAATAATAATATCTGAATATAGCGAATTTGTAGATGAAATTTCAAATAGAGGTTCATCTAGAAAATCATCCTTAATAGATTCTTCAATTTTTCTGGTGCTGAGTCACGATAGATAATCAGCATTTGTATGATACTTTTCTTGGTGAAGTTCTACTTGATAAGTGAATTCCTACAGAAGTAGAACCCATCGAGCAATTTGTCCTGATAGATCTGGTTTATTTACAAGATACTTAAGAGCATAGTGATCAACATGAAAAATAAATGCATATCCCAGCAAATAATGCCGAAATTTCTTAATAGTGAAAATCATTCCAAGAGCTTCTCTTTTTGTAGACGAATAATTCTTCTATGATGCACTTAGCTGTCGACTCACATAATAAATGGGATGATCTTTCTTCTGGTTGTCCTTCTGGCTTAGACAGACGCCAATAGCAAATGCAGAAACATCCACATAACTATAAAATAAAATAGCCCAGTTGGGTGGTCTCAGAATAGGAGCATTGATCAACCTTTGCTTAAGTTCTTCGAATGCTTTCTGCTGTTCATTTGTCCACAAGTATTCCACTTGTTTCTTCAGTAGATGTGTAAGAGAGGCAGCAATAGAAGCATGATTTTGAATAAATCTCCGGTAATAGCCGACATGTCCTAAAAAAGCTCTTAGTTCACATAAATTGGTTGGTATCTGGAGATTTTTTATAAGCTCGACTTTATCTTTGTCGACTTCTATTCCTCTGTTAGATATTCTGTGTCCAAGTAATATTCCTTCTTTCATACCGAAAAAACATTTTTCTGGATAAAGAGATAAACAAGTATCTCGACACCGTTGCAATGTTAATTTCAGCTTCTGTAGGTGCATCTTTATATCACTATATACATACAAATCATCAATAAATATTACGAGAAAAGTTCTTAGGAAGGCAGCGAAAATTAACATCATGATTCACTGAAAAGTCGCTGGAGCGTTACAAAGACCAAAGGGCATTTTATTGTAGGCATAAGTGCCCCAATCCGTAGTGAATGTAGTCTTTGAACGATCCTCCTTTCACACTCCAGCCTGATTGTAACCAGAAAAACCGTCATAGAAACTGTAACGCTGCTGACCAGCAACCTGATCTAAGATGGAATTCGTGAAGGGCAGAGGATGATGATCCTTCCTTGTGGCAACATTGAGTTTGTGGAAATCCTGGCATATTCGTATTTTGCCAGTCTTTTTCTTTGGGACGACAACAATGGGTGAAACCCATTCACTACTTAAGACATGATAGATTATACTTGCCTTAAGGTGTTTGTTGAGTTCGTCCTTAACCATGAGAGAGTACTTGGGATTGAGACGATACTGTCTCTGTTAAATAGGTACAACATCTTCCTTAAGATCAATACGGTGCTCTCCAAATTTTGCAGGTATACCCTTCAAATCATCGAGCAACCAGACAAAAACATCTTGATACTCCTTCAATAGTTCAGTGAATTCCACCAATTCAGATTCTCCAAGTGACTTCGAAACATGCACAAATCTACCAGGTGCAAGTTCAATTAGTTCAGTAGAATCTAGTAAAATGATACCTTCTGTCATACTGGCCTTGGTATGGCCATGAGTTTTGCGCATGGTTGACTCCATAGATGTTTTCTTGTCGTCAACCTGTTTTTGTTACCAAATTCGTGTTCAGATTCATCACTCGAATCGTGAGACTCTTTTGAGTTCGTGTCTGCAACTATAATTTCTTCATACGAAACATCCACTTCAGCGTTGCAGACATCGAAGAATTTTTCTTTGTCAGCATTCTCATAACATTTGAAATATTGCACTTCAATGTCAGATTCATTAGACAAAACATGTAAGGCATAAGAAGATTCTTCTGAGGTAAAACTGGTGTCAGACAAAGGAATTTCACCTTCATATTTGTCACGACTCCAAGTAATTATTTGTTCTGCTGGCTTACCTCGATTATTGGTCTCACCAGTCTGAAATCTCAACTCTCTGGATTTCCAATGAACACTTGCGTTTGATTGATAAAGCCAGGGTTGTCCAATTAGCACAGAATAAGATGACAAACCGAGTGGTTTGATAACTACAAAATTTATTGTGAATGGGTTGGTTTGAATGTAAACAGTGACATCCTTCAGTTCTCCAACAGGTTTTCGTCGTGTCGAATCAGCTAACTTGATGTTTCGCTATGTCGGTTGAATGTCAGTCAGCCCCAAAGCATGAGCTATGTCTTCTATTATTATGTTCACACTGGAACTAGAGTGGCACTTTTTCGATCAGGCATCCCGCAATGGTAATATCAATTTCAAGTGCACCGAGATCATCTAAATCAATAGACAGAACACCAGCATCTGGCAAAGAAACTTTTTTCTTAATTTTTTGGTGCAGAAAGACTTTTCAGTTGCTTTTTGTAATAAGTGTTATCTGCTAGCAATTGCTCAAACGTAATGTTCGGACGAAGAGATCCAATATCAGTCACGATATCATAGACTTTTGTCTTCGATTTTGAGATTGGCTTATCAATAACAACATTAGACAATTTTGTCTTCGTGATTTCGTCGTCCCCTTCCTCAAAAGTGACCACCTTCTCTGCAGCAGCTGACTGAAGTTTAGCATTGATAATTTCTTTCGCCTCTGCTGAGATATCTTTTGCAAATAACTTGGCAGCATCGCGGTCATAGTCGGGGTCATCTTTAAGATCTTCCTTAGTCGTAGATTTGTTCGTCGTTTTACTAGAAGATTTCTTCTTCGAGGACTTTTTGCCCTTCGTCGAAGATTTTTGGTCAGGTTTCGAGGAGCTTTTGCTTCTCGTTGTGACTTTGAATAATTTCTCCACGTCACTTGGCCAGGATTGATCTTCTGTCTTCGCCAATTTTTCTTCAATAACATCAATTCTCTGCACAACAGCATCAGTCGAAGCTTTCACTTTCGAGTCTGCAGCAGCTGGTGTTGCTACATATTGATATTTGGGTCGCGGCTTCTGCGGTTGAGGGCAGTCAGGATACTTGTGACCAGACTCTTTGCAATTCGATCATAACGGTACATAACCAATTGGCTTTCACGGCTGAGGACAATCAGATGAAAAATGTCCCACCTCTCCACAATTATAGCAGTTGCCCGACACTGGTTTAGTCACGGTTTGAGACTTCGCTGGTCCAACAAATTCAGGAGGATTATCTCTTCTTGGTGCGAACTTGGGTCTGTCTTGTTGGGCTGATGTTGCAGTACATTGAACATAGTTAGTAGTCACATCATTTTGAAAAATAAAAAGTACCTCCTGGGCAGGATCTTCAATATATTTGACATTCACAGTGGTGCAGTCTTCCTTAGTGTGTCCTGAAATTCCACATTTTGTACACCACATTCCTGAGTTGGAAAAAGACGCTTTCGATCTTTTATCTGCAACTTCAGAAATCTGCACTTTCAAATCATTAAACTTTTTATTAAGGTCAGCCATATTACTCTTTCAAAGCTTTTCAACTTTAGAAGTTGACAACTTATTCTCGACAACTTTAGTGTCATCCTTTCGTTTAGTTCGTCGTTTATTCTGTCTCTCTCCTTTGTCAGCTTCTGATTCTGATGAATCGCTACTTTCAGATTCTGAACTTGAAGAACTGGTACTTGAATGAGAATCTGAATCATCATCGCTGTCACTAGAATCAGTCTTCGACTTTCAAGATTTCTTAGTTGATCGTCGCTTTCGTGCTAGTTTCGAGATCTCAAAATTTTTGGCACTAGTTATTACTACTACTAAGGAGATCATGTCCCCTTGTCTGCAATACCGATCAATCTTTGGTGGTAAACCAGCCAAAACCCATTCGATCTGCATATCAACGGGATATACACTGGTTAGTTTTCCTATGAGATTTTTAACCTTTCGTGTATATTTGCGAAGGGATTCTTTACTCTTCTTCTGAACATTGTTCAGACATTCGAGAATTCTTGATTTGTAACCGATTTCTCTGAACTAGTTCAAAAATGCATCTTTCAGCAGGTACCAGATTCCTACACGACCTGGTTCAACTTGACTGTACCAGATGCGCGCCTGCTTTCTTAGCAGACCAGAGAAGATCCATAGCTTGTCTACGTCAGTACCTTCGTTATTTGCATTAGCTATTGACTCAAATTGTGAGACGTAGCTATCTGCATCGTCAGAAGAAGTCCCTTTAGAATAATCATATTTAATTTTTGATATAGAAGTGAAACGTGCAGTAGGACCCTCCATACCGAAGCTAATTAGGAGTTCAACTAACTGGGCAGTGATTTCATCTAGATTTTTTTGACTAGTATTCTCACTTTGTCTTCGTAAAAATTCCTCTCTAAGCTTACGGTATCATTCTAATATGGATTCTCTATCTGACATACACTAGAGATGGAGATGGATTTTTCAGATTTCTTATAACTTTCCTAAACTATCCCCGACAACAGCGCCTGTAGTGGCCTTGGTTCACCTGTCACGCATAGATTCGTTCCCAAGGGAATAGTGCTTCCCTTGCGAAATTAGCTTGCAAATCCTACTCTAACCACACCTAGATTAACCACATCTAACTACCCACCCTACTTTAACCACAAGCATGAGAAGAAAGAATAGATTACAATGGGGGAGGTGCTTACATCCTATCCTCTCTACTCTCTTAGAAATCATTAACAACATGCAAGTAGAGAGAAGAAGCAAATGGGAAGCAAATACAAAATGCAAAAACATGAGAGAGAGAGAGAGAGAGAGAGGGAGAGAGAGAGAGAGAGAGAGAGAGAGAGAGAGAGAGAGAGAGAGAGAGAGAGAGAGAGAGAGAGAGAGAGGGAAGGAAGCAAGGATGTTCAAATCGCATTTGGGCATAATCTCCTCCTCCTATTGAACATGAAAATATGGTACAAAGGGTGCCTTTTTATGGATGGGAAAGGCCCTTGCCCCTTTCTCCTATTGGTTAGTTGCAATGGCAAGGATCCTAATCCAAGCCTCCTAAACTAACACAAAATGAATATAATGGTCCTTTAAGAAAACACAAAAGCACTCACATGATTCATGTGAGTTCTAATTTGGGCCATTTTAGCTTTTTTATTAACAACTTGACTTAGGGCCTCTAATGTCATTTTAGAGTTTTAGGCCCCTAGTCACTTATTCCTAATTCTACAAGTTCCACAAAACCAAATTGCATGCTCATTGGGTTGGGCTTATATCAAATTTAGGACCTATTAATTGGAAACTTCTAATAAGAAATGTTCACTCATTAATGTTGACTATGTCATGATGGCAAGTAGGCTACTTTTAGTGGCCTATAACTTATTGTCTACAAAGATATTGACACTAGAAAATCTACTTTCAGTTTTACATTCATTCTCTTGTGTTCCGATTTAGTAGAGTATGTCGCAACATCCCTAGCAGCTAGTGAAGCTATTTGGCTTGAAAATTTGCTCACATACTTGCATAATTTTCAAATTAGTCCAACTACTTTTTAGATGTGTTTATTATAAGTAAATGATCCTTCAACCAATTGCCAAGTTTTAATCCAAGGTTAGCTTCTGCATTTTTGAACTTCGAGTCTTTGTTCAAGTGATTTGTTCCATCAATAAATGATTTTAACTAAGGTAGCTTGGCCCTTCTTTGTGGTTTCAATATGATGTGGTTTTTGTATGCTAAGCCATTATGTGCATTTCTACTTGTATTTTTTACATTCTTTACATACCTGTCTATACACAAATGACACATTGAATATATTACTTTAAATTTTAGATCTCTTAGTCAAGGCATTTCACAATGATCATATATTATGTTATTCTGGATAGAGACATTGAAATTAGTTACATGAAGGGCTCCACTAGTAGCGTATAAGATGTGCATTCAACACAATGTATATGACATGATTAGTAACTTGCATCATCTTTCAAAGCTCTCTAAGAAATCAGTATAGATGTTGATCAAACTAGGACATGAATCTTAATTTTCTTTGTGTGCATAGGTGGGGATGCACTGCAAAAGTCAATTTTCTTTGTGTGCATAGGTGGAGATGCACTACAAAAGTCAATTATTTAAATATTTTATCTTGAATGAGTCACTATCTTAAGATAGTGCCATGTGTATGATGCAAGAGAATAAACATATTTTTCATATCTAGGTGCCAAATTATGCTAGGTAGTTTTCTAGTGTTGGAAAGTCTAGTCTGCATCTACATGTACAATGCTTTATATGTCAAATATAAAAATATCTTCAAGGATACTTGTGTTCTCATATCTAGACTTTATGTGGGTGCATTCTCTTTCTTCGTATATATGAGTTCCACTACTTGCTGTGTGGATAACAATACATATTGTGTAGTAAGATTTCTTCAATGCTCATGATTGAGTAGGACAACATGAAAAACTTTATAAATATACTCAATTTGCGTGACAAACAATGATATGCTTCATAGATTCATATATTGCATAGGTTCTTCTATGAAGTACAATGGAAAAAGTAAATTGATTTACTATTGAGGCTTATCGGCTAGTACCTCTAATACAAAATCTTATTTCATCCCATTCTTTATCAATTTAGCATGAGTAAGATTCACTTTTTTTTAGAATAGATAAGTGTGAGTTAGAGATATTTTATCCCAATAGATTCAAAACTTGAGTTTTGTGCAAGATTAGAGAGAAAGATAATTAGAAAATTTCTTTTTTCTAATCATGTTATTGGGTTAAGAAATTTATTTACAAGGTGATCATGATTTATGATTCTGGGAAAGCTTGCAAGCTCGATTGTCTTTAATCTAATCATACGAAAAAATGTCCTAGGAGAAAGAACAAAGAACTAGCAACAACTAAATAGAGTAACTCTAGAGCTAACAAGGGCACTTCCTTTGAAGTTAGCAAATTCAATCCATTTTTATCCTTGGAATTGAAAGTAAGGATATAACTAACGTCAAATAGCTAAATGTCAACAAGAAAGAATATAAGTAAAGTAGAATAGCTAAATGTTACAAGAAAGAACATGCATGAGGAATAAATTATTCCATTATCACTTGTGGAGTGTGGATTTGCTTTGTGGCTATATATAAAAAAATACATGGGTATCATTTGAGACATGGATTGTGGCCTTAGCTATAGAGTAAGCTCAATGAACAATAAGTCTAGGGAAAGCACCCTTAAGTGACGGGAATGAATCTTAGTAATATGGAATGCCAAGGGTATAATTTTCAGAAGATAGACCAAAGATGCTAGTTATGATGAACTCCCAAGCTCATGAGCTTGAATTTGCTCTACAATTAGGTGGTGAATCACGTGTATCATCCCTAGCATTGTATCAATTATTGCCTAGGCCCAAACCAAGGAACAATTTGCGGAGTTTATGTTTTTATGGGTCATGCCAATTATTATCAAATATTCATTATATTCTTTGCTGATCTTACGAGACCTTTATAGAAATTGGCCATTGTTTCTATTTGGATAGTTGAGGCGCTAGAAGCCTTTGAAAAATTGAAAAAAGCATTAGCTTTGGCACCGATACTGCGTGCTCCAGAATTGAATTTCATGTTCATGTTGATGCCTCAAAATATGCTATTGGATCAGTTTTGACGCAACCAGGTGAATACAAGAAATACTATCCCATACGATTTGCAAGCAGACAACTTACAGATTTAGAAAAAAATTATTCGACAATAGAACGTGAAGCATTGGCCATGATTTTTTTCGTAAGAAAATTTTGACATTATCTTATGGAAACACACTTTGCATTTTATACAGATCACCAACTGTTACTTTATTTGGTAAACAAGACTTGTAGATGTGGGAGTGGCCATGAATAAAATCACGATCCATACACCGAATTGGCCAGTAATCCACCAACCTTACAATTGAAAAATTTCAGTGGATTTCCATAGAGCGCTACAAGCATATCAGCGGGAGTACATGTTCTCTCCTGATCCGACAGTTAGACAATCGACGCTTTTTGCAAAAGATTTGACTTTGTTGGCGTCTGTTGCTACTCGCTGGGATGATTGCCTTCCCACGTTGGCATTCGATCCAAATAAACCAATGGCATCAAACAGTGTCAAAGATCAGCTGCCATTAGCAAGATTTTACTTTCGTGCTGCAATGATGGGAGGTTCCTGGAAATCCCGATTCACCACTTGGACAACATCAAAGTGGATCTCCGTGTTGTGGGTATTTCATGTACAATAATAAATTAGTGGGTCCCACCACTAAAACTACTGTTGGCCAAGCCTTACCAAGTGGGCCCTGCCACAGTACAATAGAGCAATAAGTGCGAGGCACTGGCTTCCTGCGTGTATAAGCCTAGCCCAATGAGCACAAGTAATTAAATAGTTTAAGTTGTTTTCTAGTGACTTGGGCCTTAGGTGCAAATAAATTAAAATAAGTTAAAGGCCCAAAGTCTAAGTTACAAGGTTGAGTCAAAGTCAAATGGTGGTAGGTGGGGTGTGTTTTTTTGTACACCATTAGATCTTTTGTGTTCTTTGAAAGGCTAGGATTGCAATTCTTGTAATTTCAAGTAGCCAATAGGATAAATGGGGCAAGGGCCTCCCCAAGAATAAAAGAGCACCATTTGTACTCATTTGACATTCTCAATCTATTCTCAATTTAAGGAGGAAACTCTCTTGTTTTCTCTACTCATCTATTTTCTTCTCACTCTCTCTCTCACCCTCTCTCTCTCCCTCCCTCTCTCCTTCCTCTCTCCCATTAGAGGAGTTTTGAGCTCCAAAAAGACCCTTTAAGAATTCGTGCAAGATGTAGTTTATATTATTAAAACATTATAACACTAATATTTTTGATTGAGAATATTAGTGTTATAACTTTTTAATCGTAGTTCAAAAGTATGTCATGTAACATATCATTGGAAAGCCCTTGTTGAGCACTTTCCAATCCACCAAACTCCGCTAAATTCGGACTTACCACTAAAAAGTTATGTCATTTTTAGTGTGGAATCAAAATGTGGACTCAAAAAGTTACGTTACGTAGATTTTAAATTTGAGTGTTTGGATTGGTCCATGTCTAAGAAAAAATTGAGAAAAAATATAAAAAGAATCTTTACAAAGGGTCTTTTTTGGATTTAGAACTCCTCTAATGCTACGTTGGGATTGAATAGCCTTGGGTTGGTGCTCGAGGCCTCAAAGCCTTTCTCAACCTAGGCATTCTCTCTCTCTCTCTCTCTCTCTCTCTCTCTCTCTCTCTCTCTCTCTCTCTCTCTCTCTCTCTCTCTCTCTCTCTCTCTCTCTCTCTCTCTCTCTCTCTCTCTCTCTCTCTCTCTCCAGGTGAAGGCGGGGTTGATTCTCCTAGCGTTCGGACCCTATACTACGAAGACGACAAAACACTCCGGAGCACATCGTTGTTTTTTACCACACAATTTGGTTTTCAACACTGTCCGACACGACTTCATGGAGAAGGTGCAACACTACCTTATCAAGGTACGACGCGAGGCCCCCAACCAGAGCCCCAAATGAATAAATCTCATGAGGTGTCGTGGGACCACCATCAATTTTGGTGGGGGATACTATTGGAGGGTTTGCGGATATCGAGACAACCCTAATCCTAGTTAATAATTGAGAGGGATTTGGCACCATGCGTGTGTAAGTCCAACCCAATGATCACATAGTTATTTGATAATTAGAAAGTCAATAAAAGGAATTTAGGACCTTTTGCGGGACTTTTAATGTCACAGGCCTAAATGTCAAGTTAGTGAATAAAGTTGGGTCTCCTACCAAAATTGATTCAAATTCAAATTCAAATTCAAATTGGTTCCCTCCAATTTTGAATGGGTTCCCACTCTTTTTTACATATGAATAGTTAAGGAGGTAGAAATGGGCCAATAAGATTTTGAGGCCAAGGCTCTCCTCTCCACTATAAATAGGGGCAAACTCAAGTTGCTCCTCATGTTCAGATCTTCATTTCAATACAAGCTTTTTTTTTTTTTTAATGGCATGGACTTGTGAATGACCTTGCTCTCTATCTCTTTTCCTCCATCTCTCATGCTTTTGTTGTATTTTCTAATTGTGAGATTTGATGTTATTGGATATGCTTTTTATGAGAGATAAAGGGAGAGAGAGAAAGAGTAAGGTATTATTATTCTGGATCTTAGTGTTAATGGATGTACTGTTAAAGCGTAGTGTTAATGCTTAGGGTTAATGGATGTTAGAATTAGATGTGAATCTTTCATACATGCTGTAATCTGAGATATGCTATCGCTCTCACGGGATCGAACCTCCGCGTGACGACTAACTTCATCTCCTTGATGCTTGGATCTTGGATTGAGGCTAGGAAGGAAATGGCCCCACTACACGAAGTCGACTCCATCGACTTTGAAGTCATCGAAGTGTTCGAAGTACCCGACTTACTTCATTCCATCAATTTCAACTTCTCATGTATATACCCATCAACATAATCAGTCGACTTAACCGAATTCATCTCCATCAATCGAATTCATCGAGATGTCCGACTTCGACGACTTCCACCCTCGACCGAAGACCCTTCCCCTCGGCGAATAATGATCTTCTCCTCCCCACCCCCCCCAAAAAAAAGAATATTGAAAGTCACCAAATTTGTTAAAAATATTAAAACTGTCCATCGTAGTGGGGTGTATGGATAGAGTTGTTGATTGCCACCGGAAAGCTGTAGGTTCGAATTTTGACCACTGTGCAGTGACATCTAGGGAGCTTAGCTCCGTAAATGGCATTGCCAAGTTATATATGTTGTATATAACGACCACTAGTTGCTTAACATGTATGCAAAAAATTAAAGTTTTCATTTATTGCAATACATGTGGGTACATAAGTAAAGCAATATACTCTTTGTTAACATATTTGAAAAGTTTAAAATGTGATAGCAATTTTCTAATGATTAAATAACCTATTACACACACACACACACACACACACACACACACACACATATGACAGAAGATGGAGACGGATGGAGGGAAAAGATGGGTGATTCATGTCCATAAAAGAAGTGCTCTAATGCTTATAAATGGTGCGTCCTAGCTATTTGAAAACAAAATACATATGATGTGTATATACATGTACAAGGGGCTGAAGTTGCCAAATATTGTACTCATGTGCTGCTGAATGATATTATTTTTGGCAATTTGAAGACTAATGTTTAATGACAATGCATTAGTATTATCACACCATGACCATGGAACATTTGGTTAGAAAGGAATACTAGGAAATTTGGGAACGATGACGTTATCATCTCCCCCCTTTTACTTTTTAAAGGCGGCTGCATATGAGAAAGTGAGCAACAGTTTGCGAACAACACTCTTTATAAACAACAACCACCCTTTGATAAAGTAGCAAAACAGTTCAGAGTTAACGAGCAGATAACCAAGGGAACATGTATTGGTAAGCAGGGAGTTCACAATCGTCTTCGTTCATATTGAAAGAGATACAGCTTTCCCACTTTGAGGACTGTGTATAAACGGGTAATATGAGACAATTCATGTTCCAACGTGCCCAGCTGCATGAATTTGCCACTAAAAGCTGGGATCAGATCAACTAAATTAATTATCTCACAGCATTTCAGCCGTATATTTCAAGCGGTCGACACAGAATTTTGCAGGACAACAGAGAAGCGGCTAAGCAAATGCCTAATCATTTGAGGAGCTGAGCTAACCAGGAGTGAGTTTGAGGAGAACGGGTTCCACCTTAAAGAAAGCAAATATGTGGGGTTATTCCACCGTGAATGAAGGACAAGAGCGCGAGCAAGTGAGCAGCTAAAAGTAGAGTACAATTGTGATAAGGATCACAGAATCTGACACATGGAACTACTAGAGTCTTGGATATAGGGGTGTCACTAATCAGCAAAAAAGATTAGATAGTGAAAAGGGATGAAGTGGTAAAGGTTTCTAAATGGAACAAAGGGAATATTTTGCTAGGATGGATAGATGAATTGATTGATAGATGAATTGAGTGATTGGATCTCAAGCAAATATTGCAATCATTGGTGGTTGCAAAAATAGCCCAAATATTGTACTAGTGAGGCAAAGACATAAGAAACTTTCCATATATGTGCACTAAGAGATGAAGAACTTCAGGAAAAGGTGTACTTGCATATTTCACATTAAATATAGGTGGTCCTCCTAGAATCATTCAATGGATATAAACGTGGCCAATTGACAGAGTATATGTGTTGATGTTTGTTTTTGTATTGCACAAGTATTTGATGTTACTAGCATATGATTACATCGTACAACTTTTTACCCAAGACATCCATACATACGAGTAACCACGTTTTTATCAAGAATCTCCTAGGAGTCCCTTTATTCAATCCATATCAAAATGCACTAGCATGATCATGTTGATGTTTACCCAATACATGACAAATAGGTGTAAGCCAACTTTTGGGGGTGTGATCCTTTTTCCAAGAGTGCAACTTGAGGTACATGCTTTTTTTAGTGGCTTAAGAAACAAATAATCAATGGCTATTAGTTCGTACACTTTTTGTATGAATTGTGCTTGAGGTTACGTTTTGATAGACATGTGTAAAACAAAGTAGCACTAGAGCATAAAAAGTGCATCTTTGAGTCCCACAGAGAATTTTATTGGGGAATGTGAGAAAGTAGAAAGGGAAGTGCCATTATGAGCATGGGGTCACCAACAAACTAAGGTTCTTACTATGGTTTGGAGAATGTATGATGCTACAAAAGAATTATGGAAAATGATCACAAAACATCTACCTAGAAATCGTTGAGTTAACCACATGACATTTGTGAATTTAGAGTTTAAGACTCATTCCATATCCATAATCAGCATCTATTTCATTGGAGTTGATTGAAGAATTTGAATCAAAATGGAATGTTTAAGTCTTTATTGGCGTTTATTCCTGTGTCGATAGTTTACTATTGGCCTTTTTTATTTTTGTCTTTATATATTTATATATATATATATATATATATATATAAAGACTTAAACATTCCATTTTGATTCAAATATATATATATATTGTTTCTTACCTTTTTGAAATTGCCAAGTTCTAAGGAGTTGACCAAAAAAGAAAGTTATGACTAGTATTGTGATTCTTGCTAGTTTTCATTAGTTTTCATTAAGAATCTATAGATTAGAATAGCATAGATCTCATCTTTCTTTCCCACCAATTTCAACCTTATTTGGTTAAAAACGTTATGGCCAATTTTCTAATTAGTGTCAATTGTTGATATTTTGGTTTATTGAGAGATAATCCAATGATGGGTTCTTAAGTTCTGATAAGTTTTTGTAGGTCATAAACCTTAGTTTTTCTTGATTTATCTTATGTTTTGATATTAAGAAAAAGTCAACTCAACTTTCATTGCGACCACTTTTCTGGAAGTTCTGACAAGCATGGAAGGGTGGTGGCTCATGATACACAAGAATCAATGAAGCCTAGAAAATGTATGCCCATCATTGAAGAAGAACATTTTGAGTGAAATGATAGAGTTGAGATTACCTTTGAAATGATAATAAAAGTGTGTATACTATATCCCCTATAGTGCAATGAGAAGTTCTAGTCATCAACTATGATATTCGATAATATAGTTTAGGACATCTTGCACATGAACGAGAGTGAAAAGTATTGTTGACTATTATGTTTGATAATATCAAATTTAAAAGAGGTTGATAGATGCTAGAAAGTACAAAGAGAAAGAGCTTTTGATCTAAAACAATAATCCACAAAAAAAAGAACATTAATAGGTCCAAATTTGAATCAAAACATTCTATAAATTGAAAAACAAAGAAACTAGTAGAAAGAATTCCACCAAACTTTAAAAAAACCACCAAAATTGATGGGAAAAGGATCTAAGTCTCTAATACCAAGAAATTTCTTGTGCCAAATCCAAACTAATAGCACTTTCAATGGAAGAAAATGTTGAAAATATAGTGTTTGGGACCGTAAATTAACCTATATAAGACTCCAAGAGTGATTGATTGATTGATACACCTATCTATTGCAAAACTAGTCACAAAATCTTGATCTAGAAAAGCAATATTGGATTCCACAATAAAGAGCAATCAAAACCATTGATCAAACATGGAATTGTGACCCCACACGTGTGTGGTATGGCCTCCAGTACAACCTATTCTTAGAGATTAAGTGGAATCAAGTTTAGATAGCAAAGCATTCACAAAAACTCAAGACAAATTTGTAGAAAACTCGAGATTGCCAATATGCTCTCAAAAAGCTATCTCATCACTATGGAATGATGTATTGTATGTACAATAGGGCT
The DNA here is from genome assembly GCA_029204225.1 of Diphasiastrum complanatum. Taxonomy (NCBI): domain Eukaryota; kingdom Viridiplantae; phylum Streptophyta; class Lycopodiopsida; order Lycopodiales; family Lycopodiaceae; genus Diphasiastrum; species Diphasiastrum complanatum. The sequence continues at coordinate 24,996 of MU832963.1, read as the reverse complement.
CTTCTCCTCTCAAGTTAGGTGAAAATCCAGCATGTAATAAGGAAGATGATTGACTATTTTTTCCCTAATTTGTCAATCTTTCCTGACCCTAGAGTTTTGCCAAGTTGGTGGCTAGGTAGATCAACCACCTCCATGATTCAAGAAATTTGGCCCTATAATTTAGGAATTATAACCAAAAATGCCTAACTAACCCTATGAATGATATCTAACCTATCTAGGGTAGCCTACACACGTGGCAACATGGATTCACATGTGTGGGACCCACCTATGTACAAATTTACATAGTTTTAATCAAGCTAGATTTGCCAATTTTTGACAGTAAGCAAGAAAAGCTACAAAGCATTCAAGATAGTGTTGGAGGGTTTGCGGATCCCAAGGCAACCCTAACCATAGTTAATAAGTGAGAGGGATTTGGCACCCTGCGTGTGTAAGTACAACCCGATGATCACATAGTTATTTGATTAGTAGAAGTTAATAAAGGACTTTAGGCCTTTTTGAAGGACTTCTAATGTTGCAAGGCTTAATAGTCAAGTTAGTGAGTAAAAGGAGTTCCCACCAAAATTCAAATTCAAATGGTTCTCTCCACTTTTTGAATGGGTTCCCTCCACTTTTTGAAACTTAGGGTAGAAATTGGCCAATAGGATTTGAGGCCAAAGCCCTAAAATCCACTATATATAGTGGTAAATTCGAATCATTTGTACATATTCTCTTCATTTCAATACAAGCAGGTTGTCCCTCTTATGAAATGGATATGGAATGTCCTTGTTCTTCATATTTTCTCCTCTAACTCTCATGTTTTCTTTGGATTTGCTAATTTTTGGATTTGATGCTTATTGAAATTGATCATTCTTATGCTTTTGTGAGAGAGAGAGAGAGAGAGAGAGAGAGAGAGAGAGAGAGAGAGAGAGAGAGAGAGAGAGAGAGAGAGAGAGAGAGAGAGAGAGAGAGAGAGAGAGAGAGAGAGAGAGAGAGAGAGAGAGAGAGAGAGAGAGAGAGAGAGAGAGAGAGAGAGAGAGAGAGAGAGAGAGAGTAAGTCTCTATCATTGTTGTGGATCTAGTGTTAATGGATGTAGTGTTAACGCTTAGTGTTAGATATGAATCATATGCATTTGTGGTTATGAAATATGATATCGCTCTCATGGGAACGAATCTCTGCATGACAACTAGTTAATCATCTTCATCTCCTTGATGCTTGTGTGCTTGGATCTAGGGTTGAGGGTGTATAGAAAATGTTCACTACAATTTTGCATCGTTGTCGGGGAGCTATGCCAATTTTTCAGTTTTCAGCATGTATTTGATGCATATGGATGGATGTTAGCTTGCATTTAGGCATCTTGTTTTGGCATAATAGGATTAAAATTGCATTTTACGGTTAAATTGGGAGAGATCTTACTCTGGTTTGAAATCCAATTTGATTGTTGAGCAGGGGAAGCAATACAGATCACCATTCTTAAGATCCATTTGGATCTGAAGAATTTCTGTCTTTTTGGTGAAAAAAAGGACAAATTTGTCATCAATCTTGAAAACTTTTTGTAACCTGGCAACCAACCTTCACCGACTTGCAGACAACACCGCCTTCATATAGAAAATCTTTAGTTTGAAGGGCGAAGGTTACTTCCCAGCCGATTTCCAGAAACAAAACAAAGACCATAAAAAAAACCACCAAAAATTCTAAAAAATAGAAAACCAATCTTCTTTTGTTCTACTGTACCTAGATCTGACCCAGATCTATCTACTGCTAGGTCGATGAAGGTTAAAACTAAAAATAGAAGGCTAAAGTGATTGTTCATCTAGTTGTTGGTAACCTTTTGTAGAAAGTTTAATACCTTTCTACAAAAATATTAATTCTCTAAGAGGAACCTTTGCATGAATCTTCGCCAGAGTCAAAGTCAGTCCAACATACTATTTTTTATAATTAGTGAGTTGGGCAAATGTTAAGTCAATGTCAGTTGCTATATTGATCTATTTTTGTCAAAGAAGTACTTGTTTTTGCAAAGATAACAATATCACTCTTGATCCTTCACATGTGTCGCGAATGTTGTTTCGCGAACTGATCGTTTTTCGCAAACAGATTCTTTTCGAGTTTGTTTAATTTTCTCTTGCGAAAGCTTTCAAGATCCTAGGCATGCAACTACATATCACAAAAGATAAAACATTTTAGCAATCAAGACAACAAAAAACAAAGAGATGGAGAAGAGAGCAATTGTATTATCAATTTTTGAGTTTGTAGCGAGATGATCAGTGTCTCACTCATTGGCGGCCTAACACTCAGCTCAATTGCTGTGTTCTGCTAGTTGGCAGACTTTCACGCATAGCTATTTTCATCTCTCTATCTTCTTCTACTATGCTCTTCTTGTTTTTTGTGTTGATCCAAAAATTATGTATATGTCTCCACTGTGTGGAGCTTACAAGATAGCTAAACAGAGAATTACAAGACAAGTAAACACTAATCAGCTTGTTAGTTATTCTCTGTTATGGCTAATTGTTTCAACTGAGCGTGAAGTACAATACGCCATGCTCGTTGAGCTACCAATTGGCAGTGTGAATTGTTTTCCTTCGTGTCGTTTTGTTTTGTTTCGTGCTTTAGGATTTTCAAGGTATGTTCGCCCTTCGACCTTCGCTTTGCTTTGTTTCATGACAAAGCTGCAGGAGTTCACAATTTATGACACTCTCTCTTAAACCTTGCAACTTTATGTGTTTAATCCAATTGTCTTTCTTTGTTTTGCGAAGAGTGGTTTGTCGAGCGGCTTCGTGAGCAGATCTGCAATCATGTCTTCAGACTTTATGTACTGGACCTTGAGCTCTACTTTCGAGATCAAGTCTCGAATATGATGGTACTTTAGAGATATATGTTTTGTCTTTGAATGAAAAATAGAATTCTGGAATAGATATATGACACTTTGAGAATCCATCATCATCGTGCATGGTTCTCCTTGTGGTATGCCAATTTTCTCCAACATCATCTGCAACCAAACTACAGTTAGAATCTGCCCAGGAACAAGAAGTGAAAACATCCATGGCAGATGCAAAGAAAGAAAGAGACACAAGGAAAGCACTCAAGCATGCAAGTTGTGAAGCTGCTGGGAGCTCTCCAATTTTGAGAATGTCAACCACCTATAGCAATAAGACATTTTGATTACATTGCGGCAATTTTTGATAAAGATTGGCAATAAAAAACACTTGGTTTTATGCAAGCGAACGAGGATCTACGCTTTTCCAAGTGCCGATCGAAGATACCAATGCAAAGCAGAGCGATATCATTCAATATGAGTTGCAGTGGGTCCTGCAACACATTAGGGGTGGGATGATGTTGGCTGATTCTGATGAATCCCCAAGATGCTCGGCCATAGCTACCCAAGAGCACCTCTCACCTTGGACCGAGGAGGTCTTTGAGAAGATGAGATGAACGAAGACTGAGAGCCGAGTATGAGAGCCGAGAAACGCTAGTTAGGAATGACAAGCAAGAATTGTGAGCCTCATGGTGAATCCCGAAAGATGGAATGACCATGTAGGAACTAGTATTTCTAGGCAAAGTAATAAATGCTAGTAGACCCCTCTAAAAGAAAGTAGAGTGAGTCACCTTTTGATGGTGACCTCTAGTGGAGAGCATTATTCCACTTGTAATTTGTGTAATGTGGAAATGTCACTAGGATGTCACCTAAGGATCTCTCTTAAGAGACTCCCTCTTTGAGAAGATGAGATTTTGTGAAATGTACCTACTCCATGCTGAATTGAGAAGAGTCTCCACGAGTTTTGGTGCATCCATTGAGCTCCTTGATCATGCTTGTTTCTTGAGTGATGCATTCATGATCTTGCCCTTCCCTCCTTTGTGTGTGGTTGTGGATAATCAATCTTCTCTGTCTGATACGGGCTTTGAAACAAGAAAGATAAATTAAAGAAGATAAATTTAAAAAGAACCCATCGCCTCTGCTGACAACAGGCAGAACAAGAAACAAAGCTATAAGCAAAAGAAATGCCAACAAATTTTGAAGTAGAGAATCTGTAACCGTTGAGGCTCTAAATATCGTATTTCATCAATTTTGAGTTCGGCGAAGGTTAGATCAATCAAGATCATCCAAAAAGTCCATTTTAATCCTTGCCAAGTTGCAAGAACTTATTGTAAGCCAGAAAGAACTTTTGCCAGTTCTACCCTAGACTTATCAATACCAGATATACCCACTGTCAATCAGACAAAGGTTAATTTTACCAAATTTGTCAAAAATAGCCAGATAAGTGATTAAATCCAAAATAGCAATGAAAGAACTCTTGCTGAGTCAGCCTTTGCCTAGGGAACCTTCGCCGGTACTATTTTTGATTCTGATCTATCAGATCTAGCTATTGTCAAATTTTTGAAACATTCTGTTATAGTTTGATATTGATTCTAAGAAATCATTATTCTAGAAGTTGTGAAAATGTCAAAAATATGCTTGGTCAAGGCCAAATCTATGTATATAGGATGATAACACATGTGTGGAGTCTATTCCCAATAAATGTACCTTTCATGTAGTATAATCATATAGGTTGTACATATGATTTAAATCAAGTTCTAGTGGCTAAAAAGGCCAAAATCATGTTTTTTAGTCATGCCACATGGCATCAATCTAAAGATTCCATGAAGCCACATCATGAGATTAGGTGTCAAATCCCATGTGTAGAGGTCTAGACACCCACACGTGTGGAAAAGGCTGAAGTAGGTGAGTTTGTACTTCTAGAAGATTTTTTACTAGTCCTCTATATAGTAGGAAAATGGACCAAAAGTGCTCAAAATAGAAAGTTTGATCCAAGTGTCAATTTTGCATGATGAATCATCATATGACAAAGCATCCTCACACGTGTGAGATTTGATGTATGATCAGTACCTCGAGCTCCAAGAAATGTATACATAGAGCCACATTTGGCCATAATAAAAAAGCAACACCAATCCTGGTTTTGGAAGCAAATTATTGTCAATCTCTACATTTGTCTTTATTTGTTTTGAATGTTTTGAGTCCCTATCATATTGTACTTTGTTTTCAGGCTAGAGTCCATTCTCTGACATGTTTTCACACGTGTGAAACCAGCAAGTACAATTCCCTTTCATTTATGATTGTTCTTGTTAGATTTTCTCATGTAGAATTGATCTAGATTGAACTAATCTTGTGTAGATTGGTAGATCACCATAAACAAGTGTCCAACAATGAAAAGATGTATGATGGATGCTATTTGTCATATGTGCAACTCTACTGGACATGAGACAACTTTTTGCTCGTTTAATCCTCGAATTATCTAGTAAAGATACACTAAGCTTCAATATCAGGAACCTACTACCTGGAAGGGACCTGATGCTAAGAATCAGGCCCACGGCCTTGGATTTCTTGAATGACTAGCTTTGCCAGCTCCACCAGCACAACATGCTCTCTTGCGAATCTAATGGAACCAAAATCTTCAGTTGGTAATGAGCAATGGAATTACAATACTAATCAAGATATTTCTCCTTCAGAGCAATATGATACTACTGCACAACAACAATAGTCTAGACAATGGACTAGAGTACCATTTGGATGTTTTGCATGTGGCGAAAATCATTGAGTTGCTGAATGTCCGAACAAAGGAAAGTTTATCCCATTCTGTCAGGAATGTGGTTATGGAAATTGTTATAAGGACTGTCCAGCAAGACCAAAACCACCGTTGATAACTGCTTCATTGAATATGATTACAATCAAGCAAAGACCAGCAGCCAAGCCTACTGAACCAAGTGTACCATTGATGGTTGTTACCAGAGCTCAGAAGCAGAAAGAAGTTGTTGTTGATGCTGAATTTGTGCCATCTACTGATATACCTACTGCATCAGAGGTGTATCTGAATCTCAACTCAGAAAAAAAGAAATACCAAAACATGAGGTAGTGGATTAAAGAGTTGCAAGAAGAAGAGTCCTTGGAAGGCGCTAAAGTTATAGCCGAAGTACATAATTCACGAACAAATGTTAGTACTCAAATACATTATCACGAAGGACCCTTCAAGATGACAGAACTTGAAGCACCGCAAATAGAATTGATCATGAATATTCTATCTAGCAAGATGGATATTGAATTGGAAGAATTTCTTACGTTGGTGCCTCAAGCAAAAGAAGTATTAGTGGAGAAATTGACTCAGATTGAACCAACAATCCAAAAGGAGCCACCATTTTGTGTCGGATTTGAATAATCAAACGAAGTACTAAATCTAGGGGCAGCTTGGAAAAGTGAGCAAAGAAACATCACCCTGCCAATACAACACAAACAGTTGATAAAGAGGCAGCCATGATAGATGGAGGTTCATGAGTTAATATGATTTCAAAAAAGCTATGTTCAAATTGGGGCCTTACAAGGATGAAGCCTGCAACTTTTGCTATCAAGCTACCTAATCAGACTACAATTCGTCCTAAGAGCATAGTAGAAGACATGCATGTCAAGATTGTTGGAGTTCAGTTTGTCATTACTTTTTTAGTAATGGACTTACCTGATGCACCAAACATTTATCGTGTTTTATTGGGACGTCCATGGTTACGAGTTGCACAAGTAATTTATAACTGGGAGACCGGAAAGATCACATTTGAGAATCGTGAGTGAGTTGTCAAAGTTGGACTAATTACTTGGACAATCAAGCCAGTGGTCTAAAAAGGGGATGATGATTCATCAACAATGGATCATACTTGTGATCGACAAGTAAAAACTTTGGGAGCTCACTATGACTCTCAAACAAATACTGTCAATTGGAATCAACCTCTTGCTATAGTGGATTGTACAGTAGGATATATGTGTCAACGAGATGACCAATTAGAGCTGAGCGAGATTTCTTTATCTGATCGAACTTTGAATATGTTGATTACATTTCCAATGAATATGACGAATGTTGCATGGACATCAACCGATCCAATTCCAGATCCCATTGAAGATGAACTCATTCATGTCAGTCATGCCTTATCTTATAATGAAAATGCAGAACTTACTGATGAGCAGATTTTAAATCATATGGATTCTACAAGGTTTGGAGTTCGCAAGATTCCTGAAGAACCAACAATAAAATCGTCGAAAGTAGTTGTATTGAAGGAAGGAAATAATGCAAGACCATTGATGAAGAAACAAGCTAAGCAACATCATAACACGGTTTGAAAATGAAAAAGTTCATTACAAGAAATAGTTTTGACAGCTGAACCAAAATATGTACCGACTTTATTGGATAAAGAAAAATAGAAGATCAAGGATGACTCTTCAAGTCAGAATTCTTGCAAGACATCACCTTCTAGGAAGTCATCACCTTCTAAGAAGACCTCATCTAGTAGAGAGTCATCACCTCCTCGAATGATTTCTACCAAGAAAGCTAAACGAAGATCGAAGGTTAATTTTTTTTTAAAAAGAACACTTAGATGGAGTCCAACATGATATGCCAGAGCATTTCAAACGCTATACCTTGGATGATGTTGTTATTATGTTACCAAAAGTTCATCTTGCACCTGAGGAGCAAGTGCCAGAAATGCAAGAAGTTTACGATGGACCAGCTAGAACTCAACTTATAAATCTTGCTAAACCAGGAGAAACAAACAAGATTGTTCAAGTTGGAACACAACTTACCCCAAAACAGTTTCAAGCGTTGAAGAAGTTGTTGATTCAATATCAACATTCTTTTGCTTGGACGTACAAGGATTTAAAAGAGATTTCGACATTAGTGATTGAGCATACAATATCCTTGATACTTGATGCAGTTCCAAAAGACACAAGATTCTATCGCTGTAATCTGAATGTTACTAATCTTATCAAGAAAGAGTTACAAAGATTACTTGAAGTAGATTTTATTTATGAAATTGAGCATATTGAATGAGTTTTGCCAATTGTTGTCGTTTCTAAGAAAAATGGGAAGATGAGAATTTGTGTGAATCTCAAAGCCTTGAACAAAGTGACGCGAAAGGATCACTTCTGTTACCTCTTACAGAAAGCATATTGAATGGCCTTGTTGGAGTGAAAGCCTACAGTTTTTTGGATAAATTCAGTGGTTATAACCAAGTTAAAATTGCACCGACAGATCGACATAAAACAACTTTTGCAGCGGAATGAGGAACATATGCTTATAAAGTTATGTCATTTGGAGTATGTAATGCACCTAGTTCATTTCAGAGAGTGATGCAGTTTTCCTTCAAAGACTATTTGCAGAAATTCCTTGAGATTTACTTGGATGATTTAGAAGTCCATAGTGCTGATACAGACCATCTGGATAGTTTGGAAAAAGTACTTAAACGTTGTCGCAAGTACCAAATCTCCTTAAATCCAAAAAAGTGTCAGATTTGGGTTACTCGTGGAGTTGTTCTTGGACATGTGATATTGAGACATGGCATTGCTACGGATTATTTCAAAATCAATTTCATTGTAGAGGTACCGCCACTAGGAACAATTCGAGGAGTTTATATTTTCATGGATCATGTGAACTATTATCGGATATTCATTTTGTTTTTTGCGGATTTAGCACGACCTATATATAAGTTGACCATTGTATCTATCTGGACGATTGGGGCGCTAGAAGCATTTGAGAAATTGAAGAAAGCATTAGCTTTTGCATCAATTCTACGAACTCCAAATTGAACAATCAAATTTCATGCTCATACTGATGCATCAAAATATGCTATTAGATTAGTTTTGACGCAACTAGGAGAATATAAGAAAGACTATCCTATCAGGTTTGCTAGTCGACAAAGAGTTACTCTACAACAGAACGAGAAGCATTGGCCATGGTATTTTATATGAAAATTTTTGACATTATCTAATGGTGACACATTTTGCATTTTATACCGACCATCATCCATTGCTTTATCTAGTAAACAAGACATGCAATATAGGATGCATTGCAAGATGGCTACTACTACTAATTGAATTTGATTTTCAAGTTGTGATTCAGAAAGGTAAACAACATTATGATCATGTCTCAAGAATCCAGACAACACCAGTCAACACTGAAGTGGATGATGAACTACAAGATGCTACATAATTTTATGTTGAAGCAGTACCTGAGTGGGCGGCAGATATTGTTGAATATCTGATGTTAGGCCAACCTATGACTCTTTGACAAAAGTTCAAAAGAAACAATTGATTGTTAAGGAAAAACCTTATCAATTGATTGCAAGCCAATTGGATCGTTGTGGAATGGATGATATTCTAAGAAGATGTGTTTTGCCACACGAAATACTTGATTTAGTCATGTTTTCACAGGATGGGATGGGAGGTGGATATTTTTAAGCTAATATCATTATTCGAAAAATTTTACAATCAGGGTGTTGGTGGCCTACACTTCATAAGGATACTTAAAACTTTATTCAGTCATGTGATATATGTCAACAAGCATGTCATCCTACAAAGTAGAACTATGAACCTTTGCATCTGGTTCTATTACAAGCACCGTGGGACTTGACTATGTTGGTTTTATTCATCCTGTGGCAAGAGGATCTCAAGCCAGATTTATCATCATAGCAACAGATTATATGACCAAGTGGGTCGTTAGAGTTGTCGATGCAAAGTCTACGACTAAGTTCTTATATGAGCATATTATTGTTAGATTTGGATGTCCTATCGAGATTGTAAGTGATCGTGAAACACACTTTGTCAATGAAACGATCAAGTGTCTATTGGAAGATTTTTTTTGTTATTCATCGGTTTAGTACTCCATATTATTCAGGGGTAATGGACAAGCGAAATCTTCCAATAAGATTCTTTGCAATATTATGACAAAAACAGTTGAAGCAAGTCGTTTTGATTGGGAACATAAACTTCATGCAGTGTTATGGGCATTCAGAATAGCTTATAAAGTTAGCACGAATTAGGCACCATTTCAACTTGTCGATGGTTAAGATGTCATTATGCTAATCGAATTTTTGGTACCTTCTTTACATATAGCAGCAACGGCATGGTTGGATGATGCGAAATATTTACAAATGCATCATGAGGCTTTGCATAAACTTTGCGAAACCAGATTGATGGCAGTCCATGCACTAGTAGTAGAGAAAGCTCGTCGCAAGGCATGGCACGATCGCCATTTACACAAAAAAGATCTGAAGGAAGGAGATCTAGCATTGATGTATAAGACCAAATTGATCAAAGGGAAACTAAAATTTGTAGGTAAAGGACCATACAAAGTGAAAGAAATATTGTCGTACAGAGCAGTTATTTTGGAGCATCTGGATGGAAGACGATTTGACACCCCAATGAATGGCAGCCGACTACGCAAGTTTTGGCAGCCAGTTCAACTAGCATGATCAAAGATCTCCTCATTTTTACTTTTTGTTGGTTTACACTTTTTTTGGGTTTCACTACTTGTTAAAATGTTTTTGAAAAAGACAAAAAAAAAAAAGAAAAAACAAGAATGATGAGCAAAAGTCAAAAAAGTTATCAGATTAGAAAAGAGAAAGGAAAGTATTTTTCGGAATTAATTTTTTATGGAAGATGACTTAAAAAATTACCTTTTTAGTCGGATCTTGAACAAACAATCATATGAACCTTCGTCGAGTTTCCAAATCATTTATCCAGTTCATATTTACCTATATTGAGTTGGGCGAAGGTTGGTTTGCACAATAAGTACATGTTTTGAAGTTAGGCAAGAGTTTAGAAGCCTACCACTCTGGGAACCTTCGTCAAGCATGTTACCCTTATTATGAACCTTTGCTGACCTGACATATGGATTCAGACTGTCAAACTAGGTTGGACATAGGTTCAGATCCTGAAAATTTTCACTAAATGTAGTATCTAGGCGAAGGATGCACTTAGGCGAGAGTTGACCTCCATAACCTTCGCCGAGCTACACCATTGGTCAGGAACCTTCACCGAAATTCTGGAAGCTATTTTTCCAGTCTGAACATGCCTACAATTTTGTTGTTCAAAATTGATGTGCCAAGCTAGTACTTTGTCTAATAGACCCTCAAAATTAGCCTATAAAAGAGTTGAATTTGATTTCATTTCTCACTTGTGCTAGCAAAGCTCTTGCGAATTTTTCAGGCCAAGTCCACTATCAAGCCTTTTGTTTATACTACCATCAATCAATATCATACAAATGATGGTTACCTGCTAGAGGCCATTAGAGATACTATCCTCCATGGTTTTGCACAACTTTTGAACAACTTCTTGATAGTTGGCAACCTCAGGAAATGTGCTAGCCACCTACGACATAGCACCAGCTGAATCGTCCCACCAAACATCTGTGGGATTTCGATACTCAGCCTCAAATCCATTCAATAATGAGCATCCTAAAAAATTTGTCGAAGTTTGACTACATTGACTTCGAAGTCATCGATTTCATCGACTTCGACTTCTCTCATGTAGATATATACATATGTCCAAACTCGACATCGACATTTTTTCCTAACTCCATCAAATCCGACATTGTCGACTTACCCAACTTTGTCGACTTTTCACCAACCATCAACTAACCACTATCAATCCACCAAGGATCTAGATCTCCATCATTAGCAAGCATACATGAAGACATCACAAAAGCATCATCATTTGCATCTTGAACATCCAAACCATCCTTATCAAGAGTAAGATTACCTTGCTTGTCTCCTTGATCTCTCTTCTTCTTGTAGCACTCACTTGCAAGGTGTCCTTTGATGCCACAATAGAAGCACTTGAGCTTTGATCTATCCTTCTTTTTGCCACTTGAAGAAGAATCCACTTGATCTTGCCCTTTAGACCACTTGCTTTTGGTTTTGCCCTTGAATTTGCCCTTTTTGAACATAGCATCCTCTTGAAGTGTCGATGTAGATCCACCTCTTGCTTGAAGCCTATATTCCTCGTTGATCAGGATCTCTTGAGGATCCATCAAACTTGGAAAATTCTTTTGAATAGCAATTCTTTGAACAATGTTAGCATGAGCATCCAACAAGCCATTAAGAATCACTTGAATAAGCTCTCCTTCCTTAATGCTTTCATCTATGCAAGCTAACTCATCATTCAATGCTTCCATTCTCAAAACAAAAGTACTTGGACTTTCTTCATTCTTTTGCAAACAAGAAAAGATTTGTCTTCTTAGAGTCAACACTCTAGAAGTAGACTTGGATTCATAAAGCTTCTTCAATAAATTCCAAGCTTCCAAATATGATGTGCACTTACCAACTTCCTTGAGAAGTTCATTGGTAACATTCATCTTTATCATGTGTAGAGCCTTCTTGGCCCTCTAATTGATCTTGTTGTGTTGCTGGTCTCTCCTCCAAGCCTACAACAATATCCAAAACATCATTCATCTCAAGAAGTGACTCCATCCTCACTTTCCACAATGAATAGTTACTTGAGGTAAGCCTATCATTGGCTTCCAACATGACTCCAATTGAGGTTGCCATGTAGCAATAACCTGATCTTCTCTTTCAACCTGCTTCAATGCACAAGGCACTCCTTTGAACAACAACAAATGCTTTCAAAAGAAATCACCAAGATTTGAAACTATCTCACAAATTCTCTTTTAGCACTTATCCAAGCAAATCAACACATAGAATCATGGAATCTTGATCAACCTATGATCTATCCTCAATCCAATGACTTTTGCCACTTCCTAAGATTGAAACACACTCAAATGAAGTCCAGCAACCTCACTATCTAGAGATCTAATCAAAATTAGGGTTTTGACAAATTCACAAAAAATTGACTATTTGAAATCTACATGCAAATCCTGAAAATTTGATATGCAATCTATAAGCCACCACTTAGGCTGAACCAATGGTCCAAAAATCGGTCTAATCTAGTATGTGAATTTAAAAATCGGAATTGAGCAAGTATATTGACCTATTTAGTGTTTTGATCTACAAAAGATCCAATCTACAAAAGCAAAAAATCCGATTTTGGTGTAGAATCCTCTCTAGCATGCTCTAGACTTGATATCTTCACCAAATCATTGATAGATCTGATTTTCTCCTTCATAACCTAAAACACAAGCTCTGATACCATGTGAAAGATTTCAGATCCTTAACATCCAATCTACTTGAATGATCTTTGGTTAGAAAGAGAAATACACTACCAATCTCACCAATGTAGAAAAATCAGCATCTACACACAATTTGAGATGCAAACACTAAACTTTCACATGTGTGAAAACAACTTTTTAGGCTTTTTAGGCCCCTATAAAATGCATGCAAGCATGGCCCAATAATCATAATTAATCATAAATTACAACATTAGGGATACTAATCTAAACATCAACTCTAATAGCTTCGAATGGAGTCATTGTTGTTTGCCTTTTCCTTGAGGTGGAGGAGCCTCAAGGTGGACAAGAATTACAAGAAGAAGACAGATCTTACTCTACATTGCATTAATATGAATGTAAGCAATGAGCTTGTAAGAGAGGTAGGCTCTTGTATTTCGGCCAAGGAGTCATGAGACTCATTAAAGGCCACTTATGAGTCAATTTGTCAAAAATTTGCTCTGAAAAAAAAAAATTCGAAATTTTTTTCTCAGACACCCAAGCATTACCCGAGAAAAGAATTTCGAAAAAAAAAAATTGAAATTTTTTTTTCCGAAATTTTTTTTTCGGGCATATTTTTTGAAAAAAAAAATTTCAAATTTTTTTTCTTCGGGCACCTACGCATAAGCGACAGTGCTAATGCCGAGGTGCCTGAAAAAAGAAATTTCAAAAAAAAAACTTTTGGAAAAAAAAATTTCAAAAAAAAAAAATTCGGAATTAAAAAAATTCGATTTTTTCTCAGGCACCCGGGCATAAAAAAATTTCACAAAAAAAATTGCCCACAAAAAATTTCAAAAAAAAATTGAAATTTTTTTCTCGGGCACCCGGGCATTAGCGCCGGCGCTAATGCCTGGGTGCCCGATAAAAAAATTGAAACAAAATGTGTTTGTCTAAAATTACGAAGCCTAGTGTCTTCAAGTGTGGCATTTGGAAAGTAGATGCCTAATAAAACCACATTTGTAGTTTGATTTATGTTCATACATACATGTGTACAATGTCAAGAGAAAACTGACACTTGGACTTCACACCAAGGTCCACAAAGTAGTTGTTTTTTATTTTCTTGTGAAAAATATATGTTTTTGTTTTATTACTTTTTGGAGTCCCATTCCAAAATGGAACTTGTTTCAAAATGGGCAACTATGGTTCAAAAGCCTTCAATAGTCAAGCTTCGCCTCTAAAAAATTGTTTGAATCAAACAATCTTGATTCAATTCAATTTGGCTCATAAACTTGAACTGTAAAGAAGCAACCTAAAACAAATTGTACTTTGCTCATGTATTTGAGAATATAAACTCAATCGTCAATGTGTTGCCACACCTTCATTCCTAAAACTAGCAAAAAAAATAGTATTAGAATATTTCTCATATTAAGGAAGTGCTCGCCATCGTACAATCTATCATAATATTGCTCGCCAAAAACAATTCCTCATATTAGAGAAGTGCTCGCCATCATACAATGTATCTTAATATTGCTCGCCAAATTCTGCTTGCCTTGACATGCTCGCCGAGAAATGCTCGCCAAAAAATCGCATCCCTAGAATCACTGCTTCTCTGAAGTCGATCAAGATTTTTTTGTTGCAAGTGATGTGTGATGTTGCTCCTGAATCAATGACTACATCGTAGTCTTATTTAGTGTAGCTCGATGAAGCTTCATCAAGTATTGTGAAGGCTTCATCACCTCTATCTGCATCTTTATATGACTCTACAACATATGTTTTCTCAGTTTTGTTCTTTCTTTTTGGGTTGAATCTGCAATCGTATGTAGAGTGCCCCTTCTTCTTGCAATGCATGCAAGGTATTGTTGAATTGAACCAACATTTGTTTTGTGAAGAGAGCTTTCTCTTGATCACTGCTTCCTTCTCCTTCATCTCTCATCAACGACAAGACTGATTGCTTTGTCGATTGTCATATCTAGTAGACTCAATATGAGCATTCTCAATGGCTGATAGGATGTAGGTAGAGACTTCATGAAGTACATCAATTGTTGTGGTGCTGGGACCTGGTGCTCCTATCCTGATACAGCGAATTGAGTGAAAATCATTCTGATCTTCTCAATGTGTTGTTCACATCGTATGGATTGCAGCTGATTGTGAGATACATCACTAAAGCTGCAGTCCTCACTTCGTACTTTTGTTTCAATCTTTTTCATGCTGCATGGCACAGTCTTCAATCTACATGAGTAGATCTCCGTTGATGGACGAAACAATAATCGTCATTGCACGCTCATCCTTTATGATCCATTCAGCTCTCCTCGGGTCTCTCTTTGGAGGCTGCACCTCTGAGAGTTCGGTCACCGACCAGATGCCTTAGCCCTTCAGAAGTGTTTTGATTTTGAATTTTCATATCCTATAGTTTGCACCATCAAGGCTGATTGCTACACCTAATTTTTATATTTCTATTTATAGGCCCATTTATTGTTGTGCAAATATTGCCTCAACAGGGCCCCCGACCTGAATTAGTGTTAGTCTTTCATCACTAGAGCTAATAGGGGGTAGACTCACGACGACGCTTGATAAGACTGCCGGTGACTTGTTCCATGAATTCAAGTCACTCATAGCTCTGCTCATCTTGGAGGGGGAAGAAAACTGGATGAACTCCCTTCAACCAAAATTGGGCAATCTGTGTTTGAAATTTGTTGGGCCATGAATGATTAAGCATTGTCAATCTATGATACATGCGTGCCACTAAAAGTTGCTCTTCAATTTTGTCAGACGCCACAACTTTATTTGGATTAAAAAATATCGATGGTAGAAAATCGTCCCACTTGATTGGGAATTTTATAAAAAATGCCAAATTGTGGGTATATGCTTCTGCCGCACAAACTGTCGGATTTGAGAATGTATTATGTTGATGTAAAAATTGAATGAGAGCCCTTTTGGTATCTACATCCATGCCCCAACCATGTTCTGAGTGGACCTTTGGCCAGTTAATGATTTTTACAGTAATATGGTCCAAAGGTACTCCACACTCCACTCACTTTTTTCTCCTTGGAATGGGGATGCAGTGGGTTTATTCTGAGAGATCTTGGGCTGGCCACATAAGTCATGATGGAGAAGATGTCTTCTCAAAAATGTGTTGCCGCCATACAAATTGTGGACTCAGCACCAAGATGCAAGATATTTCTGTGCCTTTTATTCCGGGTGTAGTAAATGAGATTTTCCACCCTCCACGTGAGGATATGTACACATAATTCATTGATTTCCTCCTCCATGCTTTTGGGCTTCATGAAGGCCTGAGATGTGGATATGGAGCGAGAGCCTTGAGATGAGGAGGCTAGTTGCCCCTCCATGCTCTATTCCATTGTGGTATCCAGCCTTGCTGCTTGTGGATAACCCTTCTAATCTTGGCTTTGAGCGGGTTGAGCAACTTCAAACTGGGGTGGTGGTGGAACTACCAATTGGGGTGCCTATTGTGGGGCAATTAGCTTTTGCCAGTCTTGGAGCATGGCCTTGGCTTTGGATAACTCTTGTTGTGCCATTTTCCGGTACTGGTCAAATTTTGTCTAATAGCTCGCTAGTGTCCTCTTGTAGAGATCCAACTATTGAGCCAAATAATCGGCTTCATCTTGGGTGAGTGGGCATGTAGTGGGCATTGGATGGGTGTGCCATTTTGTGCGTTCCTTTTGTAGAGTATTCACATCCACTACCAGCCGTAGATTCTCTATTTGGGTTACTTGGAAATGGGCCTAAAGCAGGACGGGTAGTAGCCGTGGATTCCTGGACCTTTGTAGATGTGTCCACCACCGACTTGTATAAAATTTTGATGTAGCCTTGAAGGGCCACCTCGTGCTATTCCACCTTCATGACTCTTTTTTTTCTACATCTATGTGTTGCTACACTCCCTAGGAATCATGCTTCAGCTACTCTAGCTTCGTGTTGTTTGTGGCCAAGTTGACCACTCGACTATCCAATTTCTATTTATCAGCTACGAGCTAGTTGAGGCAAGCATCCAACTGTTGATAAGTCGTCTTCACATCGAGTGGAGCAGCCGGTGTCGAGGTGCTAATTGGGCCGAGACTCGGCCTCTTCTTCTATTTCTTTTTCTTCTACTAGTTCCTCTGCTTGAGCAAGATATTCTGGTGCTTTTGGATCAGCATGCAGAGGAGAGGGCATGTACTCAATGCATTCGTCATGCATCATCATCTAAGGGTTTATCATACTCAACAATCACCACGGTGGGAGGGATAGGGAGTGGAACAATGGTGTGAATGGGATGAGAGATGGGTTGTTCAAAAGAAGGGAGAATGAGAGGCATGGGAAATTCGAGGGTGGTGTCAAGGATTCATAATGGACAAGGTGCATGGGGAGAGTTGGGAATCTTGTGGATTGGGAGGAGTGGAGATGTGGGGAGGAGAAGAGATAGTGGCGGTGTTCAAAGAGGCCAAGTGGGTGAGATGAACAGGGGAGTTGATGGTGATGGAAGGGGTGGCATCAGGGCTAGTGGGTAGGCAGGGAGGATGGATGCGAAAGCGGTGGCTATGAGATCCATAATGGGATGAGTAGCATGGCGGTAGGTACTACGGACAGGAGGTGGAGAGTCGACCGCACCACGCATGTGCTTGGATGAGAAAGTGTCAAGAGATATGGATGGAGGGCGTTGACTACTGGAGGGGATGGCAATGGAGAGAACGGAGGATCAGTGAAATCCTTGAATCTTCTATTTAAGGTGGGTGATAGAGAGGGCGGGTATGAGGGGCCATGGCAAAATTTTGGCATACGTTGGTTTTAATGGCCCTTTGTAGCTTAGAAGTCACAAAAGGGTGCCAATTGTGTATGGCACTATAGTGTTTTCCGAAAATTCTTTATGGGATTCTACAATTTTGTGTAGAATAAGGGAGGGAATGTGCTCCTTGCACAGATTCTTGATGGCCAATGAGAAGCGGATTGGACAATAGAATCGATGATGGCCTCTATCAGATACCCATCGTTCGTGTGAACTCTAGGCACTGAGGAGTCCAACAAAGATGAGATGGCTATAGGGGCTTGGTGAAGTGATGGCTGTCTATCACTGAAAACAATTCCACTGGTAACCAAGGATTTTGGGTTCACACGCACTCAATGCGTGGTTCCCTACTATTGGATATAGAATCTAGATTTATCTTCATCCCAACAAGTATCGAAGGCCTAGATGACAAAGTCTAGATTCATGGCATAGGTAAACAATTAGAAATAGATTCCCATTGCTTGTGTGACTAATTGGGTTGTTTGGATCCATGGCATGATCTGGGTGTCAATTGGAGGTCAAAAAATGTGTGTGGTAGTAGGAACGGTGTGACGGACGATATGAAAGGTATCAACCTCATCAAATGGACTAGAGGGAGTGTTGTATAAGTGTGAGGGATTTTAACCCTGCGTGTGTAAGTCCCAACCCAATGATCACATAGTTATTTGATTAACTAGAAGTTAATAAAGGGACTTTAGGCCAAATTGCGGGAATGAAATGTCGTAGGGGCTAATAGTCCAATTAGTGAATAAAAGAGGGTTCCTCTAAATTTTCAAAATTCAAATAATAAGAGAACCTGGCCAATAGGAATTGAGGCCAAGGTCCTAAAATCCACTATAAATAGTGGTACTTTGTAGTTCATTTTAAATTCACATTTCTAATCAAGAAGGTGGAACTTCTATCAAATTGGATTTGGATGTCTTTGCTTTTCTTTCTTGCTCCATCTCTCATTTTTTCTTTGGATTTTTATGTTAATTGGATTTGCTAATTGTTGTATTGAGTATTGTTATACTTTTTATGGAGAGAGAGAGAGAGAGAGAGAGAGAGAGAGAGAGAGAGAGAGAGAGAGAGAGAGAGAGAGAGAGAGAGAGAGAGAGAGAGAGAGAGAGAGAGAGAGAGAGAGAGAGAGAGAGAGAGAGAGGGGGGGGGGGGGGGGGGGGGGGGGGGGGGAAAGTAAGCTTGAACTTGTGGTGGATTAGGGTTAATATCTTTGTAGTGTTAGATGTTGAATCATAAGCATGTGCTTGAATTTGAACTATGTTATTGCTCTCATGGGAACAAATCTCACGCGTGACATAAAATTTTGGTGCCGTAAATGGGAGGCTATGCCAATTTTTCATTTTCAGCATGTTTATGATCCATGGATGTACGTTAGCTTGTATTTAGACATCTTGGTCTTGGCATAGTAGTGTTCAAGTGCATTTAGGGTTAGTTTTGGTGAGAATTTTATTTTTTTTGTGTGTGAATTTCTTGCTTGTAACCTATTTTGATTGATGAACAAGGAAGGTCAAATAGATCACCATTTTTAAGATCCATTTGGATCTGATGAAATCGGCTAAATCACAAAAAATGTTCCTTTTTCTACAATTTGGTGACAAAAGAGGAAAAATCTTCATCGGACGCTAATAACTTTGGGTTCCTTTGCAACCAACCTTCTCCCACTTGTTCGGCAGAGCGCCCTGATGCAATGAAGCTACAATTTGAAGGGCGAAGGTTACTTTCTAGCCATCTTTCAAAAATTGAAGAAAAATTGTCAGCAATAGTGAAAAAAAATATCTAAATCAAAAAAATACATAAAACCATTCTTCGCGTATTCTAGTGTATATGGATCTGACTTAGATCTACTTATATCTAGATCAACAAAGGTTCATTCCAAAAATATAAAGCCAAGTGAATGTTCCACTAGTTTCTAATAACCTTTTGTTGAAAATTTCACACCTTTCTACAAAAATATCAGTTCTCTGAGGGAAACCTGCATCTTAACCTTCTTCAATGTCATCAATCATTCCATCATAATATTTTTGGTAATCAGTGACTTAGAGGAACATTAACTCAAGGTTATTTGTGATTCTGACCTATTTTTTGTAAATACAAAACTACCATTTTTTATAAAAATAACAGTATCTCTCTTCAACCTTTGCCTGAACTTTTGTCGACTTTATTGAGGTTTTCAGATATAGTAATTCATCATTTTTAAGTTTGACGAAGGTTAATTTTCATCAATATTGTTCAAAAATCCACTTTTAATCCTCGCCAAGCTACAAAAGTCTCATCTTTTGCCAATTCTACCATAGTTGTATCTTTGTCTAATATATGTCCTGTTAAATAGCCAAAGGTTAGCTTTTTTTAGATTTATCAAATATAACAAATTAAGCGATTTTTTTACTCGAAATAATAGTGGAAAACTCTCATTGAGTTAACCTTTGCCTAAAAAACCTTTTCGAATACCATTTTTGAGTTCTGATCTACCTAAACTAGCTACTATCAAATTTGTGAAAGTTTTTGAATTGATTTGATACTTAGTATTGAGAAAATCTTATTTTTGAGTGTTTATTGCTTGATCAAGATTTTTATTTTTCAAATTTATATTCTGATTATCAAGTGATCAGGGTTTTACAAATCAGATCAAAAAATAAAATTTAATTGAAAAATCTAGATCTAGTCTCTCAAAAATCTAGATCCAGTCTCATTTGCACATCTATACTTTATCGATTTTTTATTTCTTTTAAAGTAATTCTTAAAAATGACAAACTTAGGTTCTAAACCATAAGTTCAGGTGCCTCAACCATGTCCTATCGTCAGATGAACTCCTCGTTTAGAGTTTCCTAGGTATAATGGATTATTATATCCAGTTAGATTTCTCAAAAATTTTACTGAATCTTGCAAAATTTATGGTGAAGTTAATCTAGAAGGCAAACTTAAACTCTTCTCTATGTCCTTGACTGGTGCTGTTTAGAATTGATTTTACAATTATGACTTGACACAGGATTCTAATTGGAAAGTAATTAAAATTGAATTGAATGTATCAAGCATTTCCAATCAAAATGTGAACCTGATCTTTTAAATGACGAGGCTCTGAATATCTGATTTTTGGTTGAATTGTCAAAAATGTATTAGATGTGAGCTCAAACGTTGTAAAAAGTACATGACATTACAATAGGCAATGGATGCAGCTATTTGCAAAAAAGATAAAGATTTAGATGATGAGCCACATGTTGGAATGTTTTCGCATGCCACAACAAACGACCAACACTTTCACTATGATTACGTTAATGCGACAACCGAATTGATGATGGACAACTTTGAAAAACTTGGCCAGAAGCAGTAGTTGTAGTTGGATAATTTGCAAGCACAATTTGATGTGAAGCTAAAAGCCTTGGAAGAACATTATGCTAAGATCGACAAAGGTGTTGAGAATATGGTCAAACTTTTTTCTAGCAGAGAAAATGTTTGGTGTGCGATCTGTGTTGGCAATCATACCGTGAACGAGTGATCGACTATGAAGCGACAACTGATCGATACTCATTGTCATTTGTGCAATTCAAATGAACACGAAACTATTTTTTGCTCGTTCAATCCTTGGATTATTCAGCAAAAATTATCACAAGCACCAAATGGAAAGGTCCATGATGGATCCAGAAGCTTCAATGAGCCAAGGCCAATGGAATTATACTTCAGAACAAGAACCTGGAGTTCCAGAGCAACTTGTGATCGATGTTGCTGCAGAACAACAATATGCTAGACAATGGGCTAAAGTACTACTTGGTTGTCTTGGATGTGGAGAAAATCATCGAATTGCAGAATGTTCAAATAAAGACAAATTCAATCCTTTTTGTCGTGAATGTGATTATGGGCATTGCTACAAAGATTGTCCAGCTAGATTGAAGCCACCACCTGTAACTGCTCCATTGATCATGATTACTATCAAACCAATACCAACAATTCATCTTGTTCCACAAAAATCCTTTGAACCATCTACACCGGTTATGGTCGTCACGAGAGCTCAAAAACAAAAAGAAGTTGTTGAACCATCACCTACAAAATTTAGACTGATCGCCGATTTACCAATTGTCTTTGGGATTATCGGTTGACTATTGTATCAATTTGGATAGTTGAGACATTGGAATCATTTGAAAAATTGAAAAACACCATAGCTTTTGCACCAATACTACGAGCACCTAATTGGACAATAGAATTCTACGTGCATACTGATGCATCAAAATATGCTATTGGATCTGTGTTAACTAAGTGGGGTGAATAGAGGAAGGACTTTCCTATTAGATTTGTCAGCCGCCAACTTAATGATGTTGAAGTAAACTATTCTACCACAGAACGTGAAGCGTTGCCTATGGTTTTTTTAGTTAAGAAGTTTCGACATTATTTGATGGCAATACATTTTGCATTTTATACTGACCATCATCCTTTGCTTTATCTAGTGAAAAAAACCTGCAATACAGGACACATTGCAAGATGGTTACTTTTACTATCTGAATTTGATTTTTGAGTTTTGGTTCAGAAAAGCAAACAACATTATCTTGCCAATCATGTTTTAGCGATATAGACAGCACTAGTTAATACGGAAGTTGATGACGAACTACCAAATGCTGCATTTTTTTTATGTTGAAGCAATATCGAAATGGGCAGCAAACATTGTTGAATATCTGATGATGAGTCAACCTAATTAATCCTTGCCTAACGTTCAACAACGACAATTGATTGTAAAGGCACAACCTTATCAATTGATTGTTGGTCAATTGTGTGTAGGGACTGACATCCCATATTAACTATCAAATTTAAGGTGAGGATTAGATGTTACAAATCCAACGGTCAAGATCTCTTTGAAGGGACCCAATGGCACTTGAAGTGCATACTGCCTTTCAACTTCATTAAAAAATTTCAAATTGAAAGGGACGCAAGAGTGTGAAATTAGCATCAAGAGAAGTTCAAGCATGGTGGTGTTGTGAGAGCGAAGAACATCCTTGATTTGATCCACACAGACTTATGTGGACCTATGAGGACGATGTCCACAGGGGGGGTGTATTATTTCGTCACCTTCATAGGTAATATGTCTCATAAGATGTGGATATACTGTGAAAAATCATAGATCAAAACACTATTAGTTCATCAATGATATTTAGCCAATTTGGATCACACATCTAGATTCATCAACAACATAGAAATCACTACTTTATGCATGCTAGAATTTATAATTGCATCAGGCTCTAATCATAACCACTTAGATATGACTTAGTACTGTCCCTTTCCATATACCAGTAGTACAATGTAGTACTCCACATGTGTGAAAGCTAGATCAACGAGAAAATCAAAATTCTACACATAGAAACTCAAGATATCATGAGAAATCCACAATAGATGGACATACAATCAACAAAGATGAATTCTCCACATCATAAGAGAGTACAATGATTTGTTCTCATGTAGATACAGCTATTTATAGCATCCTAAATGTCATTTAGCCACTTTCCCTAAGTATGCCCTAAAATGGCAACTTCTAGGTACTTAACCAAAAACCTAGAAATACTAGTCCAAATGCAATGTACCAAAATTAGCCAATTAGAATGGGTCCAAACGTGACTTCATCCACCTATCTACTTTCTAAAAATAGTAATACCACTATTTAGGCCCTTATTGACAAATATGAAACTATCTCTAAGTTGAGATTTCATTTTGGCCTCCAAAAATGCCAAATAAAATATCGAGACTAGTTGACAATTTTCACACTCCCTCTTCAACTAATTTTAGCATAGATTTGTATAGTACACCAAGTAATGTTCTATGCTTCATAAACAAGTCCTTCACTAGGAAAAATATGGGCTCAAAATGGGCCCTTTAAGAATTTTCACTTTAGAGAGAGATTACAAAGAGAGAGAATGCGAACCGATAACTTTTGGTCGCCGTTTTTTCGAGTTTCCAGCCTTGCCCGTCGTTTAACTGGTATGGTTAACTTCAGACATTAGTTAGTTAAGCATGAGATGTAATAACTTCTCTTCATGCTCGTTTCAAAATTCGAGGCTAGAGATTTAAGAGTGTAAATCTTGGTGTGCTCATTGCTAAAACTGAAGCGGGAGTACAATGTGCACTTTTGAAATTTTTGTATGCTTACAGTGAAATATGAGGTGGGACAATTTTTCAGCACGACATACACATTACAAAAGTAAGGTACACTAGATCTATTTAGTTAGACTTGTTGTGGTTTGAAGCATTTACGAATTGTAGCTTTCAACAATGGCAATGTTCCATTTGCATGTTGCACTTCCTATGTAATGCACTCCAGTTATTAAAGAGAATTCGAAAGCCGTAGAGAATGCTGCAGCAATAGTTAGAGAATTGAGAATGAATAATCATAAGAATATAGATTTGTGGGTGGATGAATCAATTTATCCTAATGATCCAACTACCAATTTGTGTCTAGATTTTAAGTCCGTAACTCGTCTTCTCAGATTTGTATGTGAAGGAAATAGTGGATTACTTGAATATTGTCAAAGGTTGCATGATATTGGAATGCATAGCATATCTTGTCTTAATCAACAATTACAGTCTGCTAATCAACAATTGCAACAATCAAATCTACAATCGCTTCATTGTGTGCAACATGCTAGTGCTAAAAACATTGCACTCAAGCATGCTATATCAGAGTTGAATGCTACAATCACAACTCTTCGAGGCTCAAACCAAGAAATGTTAGAATCCATGAAAAAGTTGTGATCTGATAGTTTAAAATCTGTTGTTGATATACAAGTTTTAAAAAAGACAATGATGAAAAGAAAAATAAAGAGAGTACCGATGAAGAATATTGATGACTTTTCCACACATAGTGGCAATCTAGAAAAAAAGGATTTGAGCATCTAAGTATGTTTTCTTATAAACTGTCTATTTGATTTGTATTTGTCATTTAAGTTTGATTTGCATTATCGATTTATTAAACATAATTTGAGTTTTTGTATGTTTGTTGCAGATCATGTTTGGTGGCAAAGAACTATTTAACTTGTCATTCATCATCGGAGAATCTCTAAGTCATGTTTTGCCGAGAAAGTCAGCAAAGGCAATGATGAAAAATGCTCGGTTTAAAGAAATGAAAAAAGAAATTGCAGAGATTGTTTTGGGCTAAAAGCATGTTTTGGTGGTACAACATGGACTGTCAAGGACACTACCTTTTTTGGGTACAAATGCACTCAAAAAAATGTTTATTGTTTAACATGTTAAACTGGGTCTACTAGAGATATGAAGAGACTATGACTATTTGTAACAGATTTGCAGGTGTGTAACACCCTTAGTCAAATTAAGGTGTCCCACTCGGCGAATGAACTCTT